>JANHFK010002814.1:157511-169908 GCA_036250565.1 Sibynophis collaris | reverse complement strand
ACCCCGTGGCCCCCGGGGGGGGGGGGGATATTTCAATTCATCCATATTTCCAGAGATGTAGGACAGGAAGCAGAAGGAAAAGAAATCTGGGAGGGGGTAATATGTCCAGGGAAATACTGTTATGATTTTTTTTTTTTACGACATAAAAGTACATTTCCTGGAGATGTATAAGGATGCCTCTGCTTCTGAAACAACAAATATGTTGGGAGTTGGGAGTATTTTGCCTTTCCACAGAAAGATCTGCAGTTGACTTTGGCATTTTTGCTGCAACCAAGAGGCACAAGGAAGGTGCAGTTGATCTTGAGTTTTACTTTTCTCTTCTGTGAGTCATTCCTACCCTCCCTATTGTCATCATTCACACACATCCCACCCCCACCCCCCACTCTAGCTCAGAGCAGAGGTCGTTCCAGTCTTTGCTTGCCAGCAACAGTGTCTCCTTTTTCTTTTTTTCTTTTTCTTTTTTCCTCCCACCTCTCTATGCTGCTGCTAGAGAGTCTGCCCAGAGATACTGGCGGTGTGGTGGGCGTGGTGCAGTCCGCAGTGCGGTCCCTATGGCAGCCCATAGCTGACAAAGGGCGTTTTATACAGTCAAGGAGAAAAAGAGAATTATATTTAGGATCCGTTTGCACACTGACTGCTTTTGCTCCCTGAAAATTGAGGAGAAAGGGCTTTAGAGAGCTCTGGGGTTGCAAAATATGCCACTTCTGAACAGAAATACAGCAGCTTCTTTTGTTTCTAACTTTCGGCCATAAGTGATATGGATTTTTTTTTTCCCCTCTCAAGCTTTCTGAGCCTAGTGCAGATTTTGGAGATATATTTTTTGAAGACAAATAACACAAGGAAATTATAATTGTAAAATAAGGAACACTTTATTTGTTATATTTTACTATTGCTTGGCTACAGATTATTACAGCTTCTTTCAAAAGTCGCAGTACTGTAAATTGTGGAAAGCAATTTTGCAGTACAAGTAGAATAAAATGATATGTATTTTGAGTATCAAAGCTGGTTATATTCATAAACTTTAGGCAAATTCTATCTTTGATTATTCGTTCCTTAGAAAAGGGATTTCAGCCATTGTCAGAAATCCTTGGCTACATGTAGGTGTGGTTCATAATTACTTTGGGATTTGTTCTTGATTTTGTATCGTAGTGAATTTGCACTATACATTGATTTTTTTTAATCATACCAAAAGTTGCTGGAAATGATCTTTGGTCATGTTCTTTCTAGCTACACCTAAAAGTTTTAGATTAAGTCTGAATTTGCTGCATTTTGATTAAAAATTTAATAATATTAAGGCATTTGATGACAGTTTTTGCTTCAAGAAAAAGAAACAAAATTCCCATATTAATTTTTGTTTTGTTTTTTACTGCATAATTCAACTGTAGCATTCTTGATATTGGATTCTGAACACAAAATGATGACACATAAACATTCAGGGGATTTACCCATGTCAGTGGTTTAAACCTTGATTAGAAAAGTCTAGAGATTTCTTTGTTAAAATATACAGCAGCTTGATTAAATGTCTAGGTTGAACAAGGCTTTTACAGCAAGGCCTTCGTGCTTTCATGATTCTGCACTCTTAGTTTTGGCCCTTGGACACCACCCTGGAAGATGCTCAATTAATATGAATCACTGCAGAGAAATCTGAGAGCCCATCATCTATGGATGACGTAGTAAAAGATTACCTTGAATGAATTGAAAAATGTTTTTTGTTTAATATTACTAAATGAGATTTAGAGGTGACAGCTATTTAATAATTATAGAAAATCAACTACAATATTTATTTCCATATACCCATTTCCCCCCCTCCCTACTTTAAAACCTATGGAAAATCTAACAATTGTGACTCTGCCCAGATTGCTGATAAAGACTTGAACTGACAAAAATGATTGACAGACCTGATTTTATTTTTTTTAAGAAGGAAATAAAAACTCCTTTCAATATATTTTTATTAATCACTCATGTTAATATACAAGACCAATCTTTCTACTTTTTAGTGTAGAATTCTCTGTGATAATTGTGTCAGAAATGCTGACTCACAGAGCTCTATTGTGTAGACTGATTTAACAGTGGATCTTTAATAAGCTTCCATATTTACTTTTAAACAAGGCTTGCTTTTTGAGAACTTATGATGTATATCTGGGTTTTTTTAATTCTTGTAAAAGCCAGTATTCTAAAAATAACTGAATTTGATTACCAAATGTTCAGTAATATCTTCCTAACTTGGTGCCCTCAAACGTGGTAGCTAAGGATTATAAGATTTGATACAAAGCAATATTTCAGAAATGTTCAGCTAAATCTTTCATTTACCACAATGAATGTACATATATCATACAAACTGAAAATATTTGTGTTCTGTCATATTCGTGTGAATTATCCTGAATACATTATCTATATGTTTCTCATTCCGAAACATTTTTGTTAACTAGATCCCATAAAATATGAACACTTACATACTCTTTGTATACCTGGAAATGATATGAAATGTATTAAGAAATACAAATAAGATACAAAACAGATAGCAAACCTGAATATCCTAAAATAATAACTATAGTATGTCAGAATAATTTTCTATATACCATATGGAAAAACTATTAATCAGATGTCCTCCAAATCGTTTTCAAAGTCTCTGTACAATTTAGATCAGCCTGGCTTTATACTAGAGGATTTTAAGTCAAATAAGAGAAAAAGGTTTAAAGATATGATACGTGCATTGGATATAAGAAATTGTGGGTCAATTTTCCAGACAAACTCATGCGACCTAGAGATTCATGCTGTAGGTGTGGGATGAACCTTTGGAATTTAGATAAGAACTGTCATCTCCAGTAAAAAAGCCATTAGTTGTCCATTAGTGGATGGGAAGATCTTCCAACAAAAAGTATTGCATGTCACAATAGACCATAAATTCTGACATTATATAAAGCTACGTCCTACATTCCTAATCAAGGCAGAAGTTGCTTTCTGTCAAGTCAGACCTTTTGTGGAAATTTGGCAGAGATTTACTAATGATGTCATAGTTGAAGTTGAGAAAACTAAAGTAAGAATCACTCTTCTTTGGATTTTTTTTTTTTTTGGGCCATTATTGAATTTCAAGAGTTCCATTAAAAGCACGATAAAAGCAAACTCTGACTGATTTAATACAATAATATGGATTCCCTTTTGGAAATTTTCAAAAAGGCACACTTCCAAAATTGTGTACTCAGTAGATTAAAGTACAATTTAATTTGACTGACTTAAAACAAATTTTTAAAAAGGTATGCCAGCCTAATGTATTTTTAATAGTTCTGCAAGAAATTAGAATGAAATAGTTTGGAGGAAGTATGAATATGATTTCATTATTTTACTGAACATTTATTTAAAAGAATATTTTCATTTTTGTTGAAATACAACAAAAACAAGATTAACAACTCAGCAGATGTGCTACTGAAGATTGTTGATGTTTCAATCCTAGCACATCATTACGGTTTTGCTAGGTTGGGAATTTGAATGCTCTGTAATTCATACAGTAATCTCACCTTAAACAGTTCTAGTTTAACAGGTGTTATCTCCATCCAGTGTCATGGAACTGGTCTTTTGCTCATATGACAGGACTTTTTATTCTCACCTCTGAACTCTTCCAGCCTCCAAATTGCGGGGTGATGATCCACAGTGATTGGAGCAGATATAACAGGGCAGACTGAACATTGCTCCACCAATAGACAAGCTTATAATTGGATTTATTTATATCCATTCACTACATTGCTCACTTTATTTGGAAATAGTCTTACAGGATCATTGTTGAAATAGAGTCTGACAATAAATCTGTCAATAAATCTGTTTGTCATAGTTTTTCCAAACATCATTTAATTTAATTCATTTAATTCATCATTTAATTTAGATGGTTAAATCTACAACCCAATTAATAAATTACATGTATGTATGTATGTGTGTGTATATACACACACACACACACACACACACACACACACATACATGTAATTCCTTATATATTATCTGGTGAATCGCTTCCAAGGCCCCTACCAATTCTTTTATCCTGTTAATACATTTTATTGTAATAAAAAACCATATTATAAAAAACCTGTCTAAAAGGCAGAAGGAACATGCTGTATGAGCATTACTATTATTACCAATACCCAAACACTTTTGGAGCTGTTCTATTCCCCTGCAGCTGAAAGTAATTAGTGTTTCAAACATTAAATTACTGAGAGGAAATTAAACTTTTTGAATTTAAAACTCTCTTTACCCAGAATTTCTATTAGGTTTGCCTAATTTTCTAGGTCCATTTGTATAACAGTTTCTAATTGTAATTGTATAACAGATAATTTTTTAAAATATATCTAACTCAACCCTAAAATATGGAGTATGCTTTGCTAAGGATGCTGTCAGCCCTCCAAGGTAGACCAGACTAGGAACTAAAATCACATCAACTAATAATACTTTTATTGTAAGATTATAGTAACAGAATCTTACAAGTATGAATGCACTTCCTCTTCCCTTATTCCCTTTATTTTCAGGAAAACTAGGGAGGGTTTTGTCTCAGACATTTACTTGGATTACAGATTGGGTTGGACTCAAATTTCTTCTTTCTAACCATTGTCTTGGTTTCAGGTCTCCCACCTGTATGTCAAGGTTATTTTTTTGCCCATTACAGATCATGAAAAGCAGTGGTTATTGAAACTCATTGAAACTCTCTTGCAGGGGTCTCCTGAGGCTCCCAAAATCCTTTCCTTTGGCCCTCAGAGCCTTTCCAAAGTTAACATCAAAATTGATTGTAAATGTAACATAAGGGAAAAAATTGGAGAGCAATCTTATACATTGTAATTTAAGTTATTTTGTCAATTTGAACCCAATGAGATCAAACACAATTTTTGTCCTATCTTATCCACATTGGGAGGGTGGTCCCCACCTCCTACCCCAGTCCACTGGCCAAATATAGTCCCACCAAAAAAATATTGTACAGCCCTATCCTTCTGGCATTACTGCACTGTTATGGTTGCTGCTTCCCTTTTAATTAGCAGACACCTGCTGTTCAGGTACAGTGTATAGAGCTATAAATGTTAGATGCATGCAGGTTTGTAGAAGAATTCACATTGTCTTATTGACTGAACCAATAAAACAGGTTGGGGGGTGGGTGGGAAGAAGTAGGTGACCTTCTTTAAAATTGATGCAATAATTAGGATTTGCTTCCAAACATTTGCATTCATTCTGTTTGTAATCTTCCTTTTTAACAAAAATTTAAAAATTTTTTTTTAAAATTATCTAAGATGATTGTATGCATTTAATATTTAGAACCTGTGTCATATAAACAAATAACAGTCTTTTAATTTACAATATCTTGTTGTAAATGTTTCAGTGTAATTGAATTAATTTTACTGCTATTTACGTAAAAATGTAAACTTGAAAATAAAAATTTTCAATGCTTTAAAAGGAAGATCAATATATCATCTTGGCTGGCCTCCCATATTTAGTTTCTCTTATGTCAGGCCTTGCTGATATTAAGCTAGGAACCCGTAGTATTGCTAGATGTATTAGTATATAGAAAATCTGCTCAGTGATGTTGCTAGATACAACTGTACTTGACACAGGCTAAAGGGTGTGAGTTGTACCATTGGGCTGAATGAAACAGGCTACAAAGTTTATGTGGGTCATGTAAATAGCTATTTAATTGGATATATTATGGTTACTGGCAGATATGGGGAAAGAACATGTGGCCTTTTCTACCCTATGTGCCTAAATAACATGGCTGGCCTGTATCTTAACCATATGCAGAAAGCAAAATAATATCTATATCCTACCACACTCTTAATTCAACCTACCTCAAAAGATAGTTGTTGTGGGTGAAACAATGGAGGAGAAAAATCTATGTACCGGTATATTGTTCTGAGCTCCTGGGGAGAGAAAGCGGGTTGTTGAAATCCAAGAATTAATACATTCCCAAACTAGGCATTATGGCTAGATAGATCAGAAGTTCATGGTTTGTGAAAGGCTGCCATAAAGTTAACACTCATTGTACAGATGTGATTGAGAAAAATGAAGTGATTCAAGACAAATGTGAGGTTAAACGAGAAGAAAGCAGTATGGGACAGTTTGTTCAGATCAAACAAAAGAGTTTTAGAGAGCTGGCTTGTTCTATTGGTGAAAGTAGATGGAATCCTTTAAGAAAGTGGCCCCAAAGCTTTCTTGCTCTGCAGACTAGCAGTGGTGGTGGCTGGTGGTGGGGAGAAAATGTTTTGTGCACACAACCTTATCCTACGCATGTGCAAATGGAACTTTGCACACATGCCCACTGTTTGCATGGCCCCTGGTTTAAACCTGAGTACCCCTGGTTTAAGACCATGGTGAGAGGTGAAAAGGATTAGTGTCAGACAATACTTAAGCAATTGTCTACCTCCATCAAACAGAGATTAACCCTTAACCACAGACCTGAGGTCATAGTGACCGCAAGAGTTTTCCAAAATGTTCGGAACATCTCTATTTTTAGAAATGGACCGTTCTGGTTGCAAATAGAATTTATAAAATTTGTTAATGTAATCAATAAATGAAAATTGTAGCTATACAAAGTAAATTTAACAACATATCCCACTTATTATTTTCATAGATTAAAAAAAATTGTATGAGGGGTCATTATGACCTCATGACTGTAATAGCGTAGCCGAAATAGTACGTCTGTGGTTAAGGGTTAATTCAGTTATTGGTGGAAAGCCCTGAGTGATACCAGTACTGAGGCATGGAAGGCTAGCTGTCAAAACCCTATGAGTTTCTTGTCTTTATGTGTTATAAAACAAAAAAGATGGGCATTTCATCTGGAACTGTGCCTACTTAGCACTAAAAGGGCAAAGTTAACCAAATAGGAGCATTTTGTGGAGAAGGTGGCAGGTAGCATTCTGATCAATGGTGCTTTGCAACAGGCTATGTCTCCCGGGGTATCTATTTGGTAATTGGGCAGGATCACAACATGTTTTTGAAATTCCAAGTAAACACATCTGCACAAAAAGTGTTTGTATACACTGTATGTATAAGCTGGGTACATAAATCTGAGCAGCACACTAATGAGGGCCTTTTCTGGGATACAATCCTGGTCACTATTAGCAAAGTGTTTGTGCTAAGCTCAAATTGATTCCCATATTTATCTTACCACCACTGCCCCTCCTCCAAAATTTAGGTCAGCAAAGTTTTTCTTCACTCAGTTGTTATTTCACTCATTTTTATTTTTGGAGAGATTTGTTTCATTTTTATTTCTTTGTGCTGCTCGTAGTTGTTGTAGTGATGGATATTCTGTGATTGTAATGAGAGATTATTTTAATTTTGTTACTTTTTGTAATGTGGTTGAGTGCTTCTGTAGGGAGAAGGAATCCTGGTTTACAAATACATACATGAATTCATAAATATTTAAAGCATAATGATTTAGAGAAAGTGTTTTTACAAGTAGCATAAAACAATTAGTTCAATGTTTATATAGCATGTTGCAAATTGGTTAACTACATCATCCTTTTGTAAATGCCACATTAGCATCCTATAAACTTGCTTCCCTAATAAAACAAATAAAAAAGGCTAGCCTTGCTGGGAATAGCGTTCTAAATAAAGTCAGTAACTAAAGAACTAAAGATATATTAGAGACTCTGGGAGATAAAGGACTAAGCCTGGTAAGGGGAATAAGAAAACTGATTTTAAAAACATGATGTGTTTAGAGTAGCGGATTGACAGATGTATTTTAAAAAATAAAATCTAAATGTAACCATATGTATGCATATGTAAAGATAATCTGAGAGTGAGTGAAATGTTGGACTAGGATTAGGAGAGTGGGTGAGTTGACCATGATGTCATGGCAAGTTGGTAACAGCGAGTTGGCTGTGGCAAGTTGTTCCATTCTGAGAGAGAGGAGGAGGGAGAGAGAGAGAGGTAAATATTTTTTAATTATGACTGTAAGCCGCCCTGAGTCCCGCAAGGGAGAAGGGCGGGGTATAAATTTAATAAATAATAAAATAATAATAATAAAGGGAGAGAGAGAGAGAGAGAATCAACATAAAGCTTTACTGGGACTCCAGCCTTCCTCCATCCCAGTGCTTGTGGGAAAACCCGACTAATTTTGGGCCATTCTATCAGCCTAACCTACATTGAGGGGAAATTGGAAGAAGGAGTGCTAAGATTTCCACCTTGAGCTCCTGGAGGTAAAAGGAAAAAGAAAGCTAACAATAGTAATTAATATTTCTGTACTTAGCCCTAACTATGTGTTTATTTTGTTTTAACATCTAGGTATCCGATCATGGGACACAAACCTCATTGAATGCAACTTGGATCAAGAACTTAAACTTTTTGTGTCTCGCCATTCAGCTCGATTCTCTCCTGATGTGAGAGGTAAGGTTTATTTTTCTGTTATTGCCTGTATTTGGTGGAGAATAATTTAAAACACCTGTTGCACAATAGGTCTTGGTCTCCATTAAGACAATACAGCTGTAATCCTATATTCACATTCCAGAGAACAAGTCAATTGAGGTTTTCTTTTGGATTAATATATCTAAGGTCACAGTGTAAAATTGGTTGTCTCTCTTTTAAATAAAGCCTTATAGAGGACAACAGACAAAGCCAATATGTAAGCTTGATGTCATAGCCAGTGGCTATAATTCCAGACTTACTTACTGGAAAGTAAATGTGGATGAGATCAATGAAAATCAATTCACAGGGAATTTATTTAGTTGGGCTATAAGCATATAACTAATCATGTGGTATATTGTTCTGAGCAAAAAGGATTCTGTTCTTAGGATAACTCAGTTATACACTATTGTTTTCCAATAAAAGAATAATCTGATGTGAGTTGCTGCCTTTTGACAATGTACTCCCAAAGGTGCATTTTTCAAACCTGGATGTCTGAGAATCTCCATAGACATTTTGACAATGCAATTCTCTGTATTAATAAAAGCTGAAGCAATAGGGCACAATTTCATTGCAGATTAATGTTTTCTTAGTTTTACTACAAATAAATATTTCTGTGGGATCAGAATAAGTTGTAATTCCTTTTAAATTCCAAAGCTGTTGAATCTTGGCTTTAAAAAATTGTAGGTATGGTGAGAATAAAGATTATGATTATTATGATTGCTTAGCGCATTGTAAGCCGCCTTGAGTCTTCGGAGAAGGGCGGCATATAAATCAAATTAATAATAATTTTAAAAATGCTACTTTCCTATCCCCAGGCTTCATCTTAAGAAAAGTTTGTATGTCTGCTATAAAGAGGGTTACATATTTACCCAGATTAGATGCTCAAGTTCTATAAAATGCTTCCAACTCCTTGAGCATATGCAACATGTCCAAAGTGTAATGTGCAGATTATCTATTATAAAATCCTATCAAAACATATAGGAATCACACTTTCTTTTAGGAAGGATTAAGATAGGATTTTACTCAAAGTTTTCTTAACTTAATCACAGCAGAATGAGTAATGGGGCTTCCTATTTTAGAACTGAGTGGGCAATTTTTAAGTAGCTGGAAGTCTTACTTAAAATTGAGATTAGTGAAGACAGCAGTGAAGGGGAGGTAATATAAAATGAGTGAAATTAGGATTATCTCTTTTTCATGAATTTAAGAGAGTCTTTGCTAATTAATGGGAATTTATAATTTTACAACTATAATTTCCATATTTTTTGCCTGTGTCCTCAGAAAATAAGGCAGAGGCTTTAGGTTTTCATCCCTTTCATTGGTAAGAATGTTCCAGCTTTCATTGTAGTTAAAAATAAATCTTGGGAACAACCTTCTCTCCTATTTGTTAAAGTTTGGGGGAAAGAGGGATTGAAGTTCTCAGTGATTCAGTTCATTCTACCATCTTGATCTACTTCATGTATATCAGGTTTACATTCCTAGGTCTTTATTCAGGTATAGGTTCAGCCCAATTCAGTGGTGGGATAAGTTTCTTCCCTGTTAGCTGGTGATGCTGGCTCTTACAGTGCAATCTCTCTAGAGGATTAGATTAGGGAAAGCTTGCATAGTTCTTTGCCTCTCAAGAATGAATATATACAGTGCCACAGTTACTTTTAGGGTAAGATCATTAGGAACATAGTCTTGATCCAAAATATTTGACCTCTGCTTAATGGGATTTGAGCTAAGCAGATGTAAATAGGATATATCTGTTCTAGATCCCACATTGGTTATATTAAACTTTTCCTGATGCAAAAGAAATCACAGAAACCTCCTGTGACACAACTTTCTTGGAATATATCTAAGATTTGCACAAGATACATGTTTTCAGTTTTACTGTATATTAAATAATTCTTTACTAAATAGCATTCTCACTTTAATTAAAATCTTAAAATCTGCTCTTCAAATCTTTGGGTCAAGGTAAACTAATGCAAATCTCTACTTCTGTTCAAAGGCATAAAGTAAAATTAAATGCACAATAGTAAGAAATATAGGCAGGTATTTAGACAGTACCTGGATAACCTGAAGTTAGTCTAGATTATTCCAAGATTAGATATTAAAACGATTTAATCCTATGCCAGTTAAACAAGAAGTTATAGGAAGCCGTACTTTAAACATACGTGGCTTCCCCTTGCTGTCATTAACCAACGTCCACCCAGTGGTTAGGCGAGGACCATCCCATTCCAAACCATTGCTCCCAGCCCCAAGCCTTAGTAAGGTGAAATACTTCCTCCAGTCCTAGCCCTGCCCTTTTTGTGGCCATCTTGTACCCTGTCTTGTGGGCCATCAAGTAGTGCTAAATCTGCCCTGGTCTTGGGCTGTTTACTATACTGCAGTTCAGGCAAGCTATGACCCTGGGGCTGTAAGAAGACATGAGATGCAGACAGTGCAAAACCACAGCTAACTCAGCCCGGCCCAGCCCAGCCCAGCAACCCAGCTTCTTGAAGCACTGGGCCGTGGGGGTTGCAAGAAATCCCTAGGCTACAGTGCAAAGCCCAGCCCAGCCCATTTCAGCAGTATGGAGAAGGGAGCTCCTCGGCAGTCTACAGCTCAGATTGCAAGGAGCCCCTGAGCTGCATTGCAGCATTAAGCCCAGCTCCAATTTATCTCAATAGTGCAGCGCAAAGGGTTTTCTTGGTGCAGTGCAGCTCTGGGACTGCAAGTAGTTTGTAAGATGCAGCGCAGCACGGAGCCAATTGTAGTGTGAAGCCCAACCCCAGCCCGACCTAGCGGCATGATGCAAAGGGGCTTCTTGGGGCACTGCAATTTTGACAACTCTAGTAGTCAGTCCAACTTGGGATTGGTAGATCATTATGCTTGTTTAAATATTTACAATATTGTAAATATTTCATATATCTTGTTTTTAAGTATTTTCTGTGTTCACTATAAACTTTATAATAGGAGAGTCGTACCATAAAGTCTATGGCCACCACAAATCAGAAGTCGGGTAGCACCTCTTCTAACTAACAAATTATTAATCTTTCATCTAAGTATTAATACTTCCTACTAACTTTATAGGGATGCGGTGGCTCAGTAGCCAAGACACTGAGCTTGTCAATCAAAAAAGTCGACAGTTCAGCGGTTCGAATCTCTAGCGTTGCGTAATGGAGTGAGCTCCTGTTACTTGTCCCAGTTTCTGACTACCTAGCAGTTCTAAATCATGTAAAGGTACAAGTAGAAAAAATAGGGACCACCTTTGGTGGGAAGGTAACAACGTTCTGTGCGCCTTCGGCGTTTAGTCATGCCGACCACATGACCACGGAGACATCTTCGGACAGCGCTGACTCTTTGGCTTTGAAACAGAGATGAGCCCCCTAGAGTCGGGAACGACTAGCACATATGTGCAAGGGGAACCTTTACCTTTACCTTACTAACTTTATAGGAATTTCATTACAGAAAAGTATTCAAATGGCACAAAACAAGAAAGTATTTTCCATGTTACAATGTAGCTTGTGTAAGTATGTAAATACACACAAATACAGATATGAGGGAGGGGGAAGTTGCCAATCAAATGACAGGTTTCACATCTAATCAGTATAGAAAAGCACAATACCCAATGGCACGGCAGTTTTATAAGCTTTGAAAGTTGTTCAGTTTGGAAAAGAAATGCAATTCTGTAATACTTAAGGGGAGAATAGTTTAAACTTTTGGAAGCCTTCTATTAGTCACAGAATCTTCCAAGAACTCTGGATGTCTGTCCTGTTAACGTGGCTGAAGTTTCAGTTTTAGTTGTTATACTCGTTATTCTTAGCAAGAAAGAAAATGGAGACAAAGAGGCAGGAGGGTTAGTTTAATTTGGCTGACTCATGCAAATGGATCAATGCTTAGTTTCCCCATGGAGGAGTTGCTATTAGCAACTGTGCCATAGCATCACTCCCTTGATGCACAGTAACAGTGAAGCTCAGAATGTAGCTATCTTAAAAGCCTTCTGGATTGTGTTTACTTCTATAAGAAGAACAAGCCAAACACAATTAATCCAACCAGTAAAATC
>JANHFK010002814.1:126071-138461 GCA_036250565.1 Sibynophis collaris | reverse complement strand
TCGATTGGATTAACATTATTGTATTGGTTTTAAATAGGATCCCCCTTTCATTTTCTAATATATGTGGGCCTTTTTTATTTTTACAAAACAATCTTCCTCCCTCACTAGAACACAATCATTCCTCCTCTTTTGGGATAAATACGGTCTAAGGGTAATCTATAACTTCCTTGAAGTTATTAATATTAATTTTCCCCTAAAGAAAGCAGTATATAAGTATATAAGTATAAAAGATGTTTCTCAGTGATTATTTGTATCTTCTACTGCAGGTGCGTTTAATGATAACAGATGCTGCACGACATAAACTTCTGGTACTAACTGGGCAGAACTTTGAAAATACAGGCGAACTCATTCTTCAGTCAGGATCTTTCTCATTTCAGAATTTCATTGAGATCTTCACAGACCAAGAGGTTTGTTTCTTAATTGTTGCTACTCTGTAACTCATTGGGGCTGAAGTTTTGTTTGTACTTTTGATGGTACAGCAGATTTAGTCATTTAATGTTTTGAAGAGGAGTACCAAAAAATCAGAAATAGATGTCCATTGTGCTATTCATTTTTCAAATAATGTATAAACTGCAGGGCAATAAATAAAAGATAATCAAGTTTTATTTATTTGCTTACAGTTTTTATATCCATCTCCAACCTGAGGAGTTTCTGGATGATATGCAACAAAGCAAATAGATAAATCCAGAGTATACAGCTAATTTTCAGTTAAAGAGGACTCCTTGAGCAATTTTTCAAACATGATAGTCCTGAACTAGTGATGGCTTTGAGGAGTTAATGAACAGTTTGAATTGGCCAGGACATTAATACTGATAGCCCTTATAACAAATTCAAAATCAGTGTTGCATGGCAATGGCAGGGCTGTTCCACCTGTAATCTAGCATCCTTATTCAGGATCACCTGCAGCTTCTGGGACATTTTCAAAGGCTGTTCCACATGGAGTGCATTACATTATTCCAACTATATGTGGATCACAAAACAAGTTACCATCACCAGAGTATCTTGGTATAGGGAGTGTGTCAACTGATGGTCCAGCTGCCCATTGCTTCTACCTGCTATTTAAGTGGTAGCTGTAGATCCAGAAGGACCCATAGGTCATGAAGCAATTCCTTTGGGAAGCACATGATCCCATACAAGGTATTTTGGTGAATGATATTCACAGATATATATTGATGTTTAGGAACTTGTTCTTGGAGGGATTTAATCTTAAACCTAACAGTCTCCAGACACTTGCTAAGACTTTATATGATATCCAAGGTTTAAGCAGGAGTGACAGTGAATACATGAGTATTATCAGCATGCTGGTGACATCCTACCCCAAATTAACAAGCAGCTTGATAGATATATTAAACAGAGCATCTTACACTGCAGTAATCATAGGTTTGAAGATGACTGCACTGCCCTTTGAGGTAAGAACCAGAACACCAAAGCATGGTGCAATCTTACAGCCTTTGTTGATGGTCCAGCAAGATGTCATGTTTAATGGTATTGGACATAGTTGATAGAGGTCTAATAGGCCCAAGAAAGTGCATTCCCACATTTAGTGTCTCAGAACAATAACTCTAGGATGATCAATGTTGTTTCCATCCCAGAACCAGTCCTGAATCCTGCTTACCAAGATATTCTCCCCACCCCCCCTAAGATTTTTTGTTGCTGTTTCTCAAAAACAGAAAGCAGTGTATCAGCTGAAAGTTATTAAAAATGAGGTCACCTGAGGGCTTCTCTGCATTATGAATATATATTCAAATCAGAAGCCAAGTATATTTGTTTCTGAAACAAACCTAGACAAGGATCTAGAAGCAAGTTTTCTATTTTAGTCCAGATCTTTTACTTCTGTATATTCTAGTATATATGCCTTCTTCATGCTTACTTTGCTCTTTAAATGTAGGTAATGTTACTATCCAAGTCTAAAACAATAACATTAATTTGGCTCAATCTTTCTAGCAAACACAGCTGAGATATTTCCATGGCTAAAACCATGATGGAATATAAATACTTTTGAAATAAAAGCAACTTTTCTTAATATGGAAATGCCTTGGCACTGAGCCTGTATATAATTGCTATTTTTTTCCTCTTGCAGATAACAGTGTATATTAGAGAAAAGAAGACTTTAGACTAGCATAATTACTTTGATTTGTAATAGAACACTGAAATCAATTATGGGGGCCAAAGGCAAAATTCTAACTTGGGAAGCACATCCACTTTCTACTGATTTAATTTTGAGACATAAATATGAATTAAGTGCATACAATCATATCATATTTCTGCTTGGGTTTTTTTTCAATTTCAGATTGGAGAATTATTGAGCACTACTCATCCTGCCAACAAAGCCAGCTTAACACTTTTCTGTCCTGAAGAAGGGGACTGGAAGAATTCAAACCTTGACAGACACAACCTTCAAGATTTCATCAACATTAAGCTGAATTCTTCTTCGATTTTGCCTGAAATGGAAGGGCTTTCTGAATTTACAGAGTACTTGTCAGAATCCGTGGAAGTACCATCACCATTTGATATTTTGGAGCCGCCAACATCAGGAGGCTTTCTGAAACTTTCTAAGCCTTGTTGTTACATTTTCCCTGGTGGAAGAGGAGATTCCGCACTGTTTGCTGTGAATGGGTTCAACATGCTTATCAATGGAGGATCAGAGAGAAAATCTTGTTTCTGGAAACTCATCAGGCATTTGGACAGAGTAGATTCAATTTTGCTCACTCACGTTGGAGATGATAATTTGCCAGGAATTAACAGCATGTTGCAACGGAAAATAGCAGAATTGGAAGAGGAGCAATCTCAAGGCTCTACTACCAATAGCGACTGGATGAAAAATCTAATTTCACCTGATTTGGGAGTTGTATTTCTTAATGTTCCTGAAAGCCTAGGAAACCCTGATCCTAATTTGCAACTAAAAAGAAGTGTAGAAGAGGCTTGTTTTACGTTGCAATACTTAAACAAGCTATCCATGAAACCAGAACCTCTCTTTAGAAATATAGCAAACAACGCAGAGCCCATTATCCTTTTTCAAAAAATGGGTGTAGGGAAACTGGAAATGTATGTGCTTAACCCAGTCAAAAACAGCAAAGAAATGCAATATTTCTTGCAGCAGTGGACAGGTACGAACAAAGATAAAACTGAACTAATATTACCAAATGGTCAAGAAATAGACATCCCAGTTTCCTACTTGACTTCGATCTCATCGTTGATTGTCTGGCATCCTGCAAACCCTGCTGAAAAAATCATCAGAGTTCTTTTCCCAGGGAACAGTACACAGTATAGCATATTGGATGGCCTAGAGAAGCTCAAACATTTGGACTTCCTTAAACAACCAATAGTGACACAAAAAGACTTAAGTGGTAACCTGACAAGTCCAGCAGTAAAGCAGATAAAACTGAAGCAGAGAACAGACAGTAAAGAAAGTCTCAAGCCAATCACTAAAACACTGTCTACAAAGACTGTCAGAAAAGAGTCGAGAGAGGAGGCCTCTGACACAGGGAAATCTAGCCCACCAGAAAAGACTCAAAAAGTAGAAAAACCCATAATAAAAAAGGAAAAACCAGCAAAAAGTGAAAGTAGGCTCTCTGTGACTGAAAAAGACCTAACAGCAAAGGAGCAACAAATGGTGAAATCTGAAACTGTTGAAAAACAAACCACCGATGTGAAACCAAAAGTAATAAAGGAGAAGCATGTGAAAAAGGAAGTGAAAGTGAAATCTGAAGAAAAACACGAGGAGAAAGAAAAGTCAAAGAAAGAGGTGCCTAAAAAGGATGAAAAATCCCAGGCCAGGAAAGAAGAAAAGCCTAAAAAGGATGATTTGAAGAAAGAAATAAAGAAAGAATCTAAAAAAGAGCCAAAGAAAGAAGCTGCTCCAAAAGAATCCAAAAAAGAAGAGAAAAAGGAAGTGAAAAAGGAAGAAAAGAGAGAAATCAAGAAGCTTCCTAAGGAGATAAAGAAAACCTCTGCTGCTTTGCCTGAATCAAAGAAGATTACGGCAAAGTCAAAACCACAGAAGAAGGAAGAACCCGTCAAAAAAGAAAGTGGACTTGCTGGGAAACCCAAAGAAAAAGTTAAAGGCAAGCCAGTGAAGAAAGAGCTGAAAGTGGCTGAAAAATCAGCTGCAGCAGTGACTGTTTTGGGAGGTGGGGCTGCAACCGTAGTAGCCGCAAGCTTAGCAGCCAGTGGGAAAGAACTCGAAGTTGAGAGGTCACTTATGTCCTCACCAGAAGACTTAACAAAAGATTTTGAAGAACTAAAAGCGGAAGAAGTTGATGTAGTGAAGGAAACAAAGGAAGACAAAGTTAAAAATGAAAGCCAGCTAACTGACGTAGAACAAAAGGAAGATTATACAGTTCAAAAAGAAAAAATAGAAGGCCCAACTCATTCTCCTGAGGAAGATATCACCGCTGCAGAACCTGAGGGAGAATGTGAACGAACTCCTGAAGAGCTGGAGTCTGTGGGAAAGGACAAGGTTGATGACAGTGAAAAATTTGAAGAGGAAGGAGCAGGTTTTGAAGAATCTTCTGAGGCAGGAGACTATGAAGAAAAGGCTGAGACTGAGGAGGCAGAAGTACGAGGGGACAATGAAGAAGTGCCAACAAGTTTCAAAAAGCAAGGTATCAAGGATATCATTGAAACAGAGGAGATTGAAAAAGAAACAATAGAAGCCCCCGAAAATGAAAAAATGAAAGGGTTAATGTATGATAAAAAAGCAGAATTTAGAATGGAGTATGAAGATCACTATGAGGAAAATTTAGAAGAAACAACAGTTGAAAAGGCAGAAACAGAAGACACTGAAGAAGAAATTGAAGAAGACAAAACTGAGGAGGTCAAAGATGAAGAGGAAACTGAAAAAATACAACCTGAAGGGGATTATGTCATGGCTGTAGTAGACAAAGCAGCTGAAGCTGCTGAAATGGATGATAAATATAGTATGCCTATAACTACTCCAACTAAATTGTCAGAATCTCCATCTCCGGCAAAGGAACCAGCATCTTCAATCCAGGATGAAACTCTACCTGGTGGGTCAGAAAGTGAAGCAACTGTTTCAGATGAAGAAAACAGAGAAGACCAGCCTGAGGAATTCACTGCTACTTCAGGTTATACCCAGTCCACTATCGAAATATCCAGTGAACCAACTCCAATGGATGGAATGTCAACCCCACGAGATGTAATGAGTGATGAAACAAATAATGAAGAAAGTGAATCTCCTTCCCAAGAATATGTTAACATTACTAAGTATGAGTCTGCACTATATTCTCAAGATTTTGCTAAGCCTAAAGTTGCTCCTCTTCCTGATGCTTTTAATGGATTATCCGAAGGATCAAAAACAGATGCTACTGAAGGCAAAGACTATAATGTTTCAGCTTCTACCATTTCACCACCTTCTTCATTAGAGGAAGATAAATTTAACAAAACGTCCTTCCAGGATCTATATCATCTTCGGGAAAATGAATTCAAAACTGTTAATAAATTAGAAATTTCAGAAACTTGGGATGAGAAGATTAGCCTAACTATAGATGAAAGTCCAGCCCCACTATCACCAGTTGCTAAAACACCTCTTAGCGAACGTAGTGTGAACTTTTCCCTAACTCCCAATGAGATTAAAACATCAACTGAGCCTGTATCTCTCGCAACACTGCCAGAAAAACATCACGAAACCCAGGAAGAGCAGTGCCCAAGCCCTGATGATAAAACATTAGAAGTGGTATCCCCTTCACAATCAGCTGCTGGAAGTGCTGGTCACACTCCTTATTATCAGTCTCCCACTGATGAAAAGTCAAGCCAACTTCCAACTGAGATTCCTGGAAAGACAACTGAAGTACCAATCTGTGTTGAAGTTAGTGATACCAAAGACAATGTTGCAAAACACAGAATAAGCCCAATGGATGAACCAGTGCCTGATTCTGAATCGCCTTTTGAGAAAGTGCTTTCACCTTTACGAAGTCCACCACTTATTGGTACAGAAGCTTCTTATGACATATTTTTAAGTGCTGATATAAAATCTCTCAAAGAAACTGAAATCACCTTTGAAAAGAAAAGTGAAACAGATGACTCCGTGTTGCAGAAGAGTTCAGTTTCTGAAGTTACTTCCACAAACATTTTCCAAGACCAGCAGGATGAAAAAGATTTGAAGCTGACACCTCCAAGATCAGACATTCTTCTAGAAAAGAAAAGGGATGATTTAGAAACTTCAGAAATTCAGTCTGCATTAGTTTTGGATGAGAGGAAGCTGGCAGAGGTTTCTCCTACGCAGGTGGATATTAGTCATTTAGGTTATTTCAAAGAGGACACTAAAATGTCAATATCTGAAAGTACCGTCTCTGATAAATCTGCAACTCCTGTTGATGAAGTTGTAGCAGAAGATACTTATTCCCATATTGAAGGAGTTGCGTCTGTTTCTACAGCATCTGTTGCTACTAGTTCATTCCCTGAACCAACCACTGATGATGTATCTCCTTCATTACATGCTGAAGTTGGATCTCCTCATTCTACTGAAGTTGATGATTCTCTTTCTGTGTCTGTTGTACAAACACCAACTACATTTCAAGAAACAGAAATGTCTCCATCTAAAGAAGATTGTCCAAGACCAATGTCTATTTCTCCACCAGACTTTTCTCCTAAAACAGCAAAGTCAAGAACACCAATACTAGATCATAGATCTCCCGAACAATTGACTATGTCAGTAGAATTTGGACAAGATTCACCTGAACAATCTTTGGCCATGGATTTTAGCAGACAGTCACCTGAGCAACCCATAGTAGGAGCTGGTGTGCACCATATATCTGAAAATGGTCCCACAGAAGTTGATTTTAGCCCTTCAGACATGCACGAACATGGATTTCCAGATAAAATATCACCAGTGGAACAAATATGTTTTAGCCACGAGAAGGATATTTCAGAAATTATTTCAGTTTCTCAGATAGAGGCTTCACCTTCACCTTCCACTTCCTCTGTCCATAC
Organism: Sibynophis collaris; assembly: GCA_036250565.1. Classification (NCBI taxonomy): domain Eukaryota; kingdom Metazoa; phylum Chordata; class Lepidosauria; order Squamata; family Sibynophiidae; genus Sibynophis; species Sibynophis collaris. The sequence goes on along the minus strand of JANHFK010002814.1, from coordinate 131,510 downwards.
ACCTTCACAGGCAAGTTCTCCCCTGCAAGAAGAAATCCTATCAGCTGTTACACAGCCTAGTGATATGCCATTACATTCTACATTTCCATCAGAAAAAATGCAAAGCTTGGGAGAGAAACTCTCACCAAAGTCTGATTTATCTTCATTGACACCACGGGAATCTTCTCCTTTGTATTCACCTAGTTTTTCAGATTCACCACCCATAATGAAAGAAACAATGGCTGCTTCTCAGTCATCATTATTATCACTGCACGTATCCCCAGACAAATTGTTTGGCTATCATACATCAGTAGTTCAAGATCTTGAGACAAAACATGACCAAGAGCTTCTAGTATCTAAGGATCAGGAAGATACCGAAGAAACATCCATATCACCAGAACCGCTTATTTACTCTTATAAGGAAACTGGAAGAACTACTAGGTCACCCGAGGCTATTAGTTATTCCTATGAAAAAACAGAGGAAATCACTGAATCCCCTGAAACCTTTGATTACAACTATGCTGCAACAAAGGAAATCACCAGATCAATAGAGGCAGATAGTTATTCCTACGAAAAAACAGAAAAAATCACCAAGTCACCGGAAGCCCTTGATTATTCTTATGAAAAATCCACCAAACCGTCTGAGTCTGTCCATTATCCTTTTGAATACGCAGAGAAAGCTACCAAATCACCTGACATTTCAGGTTATCGCTATGAGAATGACAAATACTTTGTTTCAGAAAAATCTGAAACCCGTCAAGATGTGGATTTATGTCTTGTCTCATCCTGTGAATACAAGCATCCCAAAACAGAACTGTCACCTTCTTTTATAAATCCTAACCCCTTAGAATGGTTTGCAAATGAAGAACAATCTCAAGACCAAGAAAAGCTGTTGGTTCAGTCCGGAGGTGCTCCACCACCTTCTGGAGGAAAACAGCAAGCTCGCCTGTGTGGTGAAACACCCCCAACTTCTGTAAGTGAATCTGCTCCATCACAGACCGACTCAGATGTACCCCCTGAAACAGAAGAGTGTCCTTCAATTACAGCAGATGCTAACATCGATTCAGAAGATGAATCTGAAACGATACCGACGGATAAAACGATTACATACGAACACATTGACCCTCCCCCAGTCCCTGTTCAAGATCGCAGCCCTTCACCTAGGCACCCAGATGTCTCCATGGTAGATCCAGAGACATTACCTATTGACCAGAATCTAGGGAAGCCTTTGAAAAAGGATCTGAAAGAAAAAACAAAAACAAAAAAGCAGGGGACTAAGACCAAATCTTCCTCTCCTGCCAAGAAGAGTGATAGCAAACCTAAGCAAGTGGCTTCTCCAAAACCTGCTGGCTTGAAGGAATCATTAGATAAAGTTTCCAGAACAGCTTCTCCAAAGAAAAAGGAGTCTGTGGAGAAAGCTGCCAAAAATATCTCGACTCCAGAGATCAAATCATCTCATAATGAAGAGAAAGATAAGGAAACTAAGAATGCGGCCAATTCTACAACATCAAAGTCAGCAAAAACCACAACTTCAGGTGAGATAAATTGTACAGTTAATCTCATATATCAGCTTCCTTCAACCTATAGTCTTTGAGATGTACCAGATTGCAGCATTGAAAATTATTGATAGTTCTGGTGTAACTAAATTACTAATGAGAACCCATGGATATTTTTCTGTAGCTGTATTTAAACCTACCTATTTTAAAAGCCGTTCTTTTACACGAGGACCATTGAAATAGCTTTAAGTTAGTTTATTTCAGACTTGTTAACCTGAATGATTTTAGCATGATTCAACTTATTAGAAAAACACTGTTTTTTTAAATGAAACATTTATGTTTGTCTACCAGTGTTTCTAAACAATATTTCAGGATAGTGTGTAGCTGTGCAAGACAAAACAAAATTCCCACAGTAAACATTTTACCATGCGGACAATATATTAGCATTTTTAAGAATCAAGGAGTACACATTCCAGTCCAGTTCAATTTAAAGATGACGGTTGGAATGTAGAAAAATATTACTGCTGTGATTTTTCATGAAATCTTTTCAAAAGGGGGGGGTCAATAAAAAGAAGCAAAAACAAACTTAGACCCTTAGTTTGAAAGAAAAAATGTCTATCAAGCAGGTTCCCTAGTCAGATCAAGATAATTGTAGAATGCAGAGTTCTTTCATGTTAAAAAAAGGACTAGAAAGTCAGAATGAATTTTATAACTTAAATATTCAGATCATTTTACACCCCTTACAACTCTTATGATTTTTTAAAAGGGTATCAAAGTTTGTCATAATGGCTGATATATTATTCCTTCTTTAAAAATCATGTTTCAAATTGGGATTAGATGGATATTTATGTTTATAAATAAACATAATCTGTTGTTACAGGAAAATTATATGGAAATACCTTTTTGAACTTTGCCTAGTATAGCAAATTTTTAAAAAAGCTGAATGGTTAGTAGCTATTCAACTTGAGGTGCCTATCCTTCTCTAACTGTTCATTTCAAGATATTTTGGATTTTAAAACCCATATTTCCTTCACAGACAAATCCAAGTTATGGAATTGGAACTTAATACACCAGTTGTTATGCCAGGTTTTAGTTTATAATTATCATCAGTATTTGAGAAAGCAAATGAAAAATTACTGGATTAAGAAATGATAATATTTCTGCCAGATTGCTAGAAAATTTAAAACCTGGGTTTAGAAGTCAGAATAATTCAGTGTCAAACTAGATTCAACAACATGGGAAAATAATCTTAAATGGTTAAAATGATGGATAATGTTTTTACTTTTTGGTTGAAGGAGAATACTGCTCTTAATATACATAGCAATCTGTGATCAGATACTTAGTTTAAAAGTAGCCACTGAGCATTGTGTTACTCTCTACTAACTAAAGTGATGGTACTAATGCTTCAGTTTATATTTAAATGCTAAAGAAAGTTAATACTTTTTGATACTACTGAGCTGGGGATGGGTACTATAAGTTGAAACCATAATATTAGAAAGAAATATAAGTTGTCCAGAATCATTGAGAGTTGGGTAGCCTATAAATTGAATACATTATTATTACATACAGAACAATGTGAAATCATAATAAATTATTATTACTATCTGTTCACAACAATATGAAGTCACAGCTGCAATTTTTATCTGGTTTTAGTCTTTATATGCATTGAGTTCTATCCAAAAACTTAAGATGTTATAATGTGTAGTATAATGTGTAGTATAAGTGAGGATTCAAGCAGTGTGATTTTTTGTAATTGACAGATGGAAAATTTGTCAATACACAGATTTTCAAAGTGTTATCCAGAGTGCTCATAACTACTGGAAGCACTACAGCTGGTTTATGCCACAAGATTTCAGTTTTGATTTTCAGATCTGGATATTTTATGTTCTTCTCCATTCTTTGTCTTCTATTCTACTATCCCCTAGTATTGCCACATCAATCATCCATGCTTTCTTCTTTTAACCTCAATTGCATCTGATGTGTTAGGGTCAAGACTTTAGTGAGCCAGTACTTTACCAATTTTATTTGGAATTCCAACAAAATTTTAACCTACTCATTTTTTTACTACTTTTTCAACTCTTATGTTCCCACCATTTTTTTCATTACTGGTACATAATAACTTTTACAGATGTTCCAGTGAATCATTTTGTGTTATGCCATTGTTTATAATCAGTTATGTGATAAGTGAATAGTCATCTTTTTTCATATTTTTTAGTCCAAACTGTCCAGTTTAGCTTTCGTTCAGTTAAATAATTCTAGCATATCATATCACAGAAAAGGGTCTATTTACTGATGGCTTTGATATTGTTTTGAGTGTTCAGTTTTCTATTTAGCAATTTGTCCATTCCTTGGATGTATCTCTTACTAATCACTTTTTTAATATGCCCAGGCTTGATGTTATCCAAGTGTAAATTTTCCAGATACTTGTAGGCTTCATCCTGATGGTTCTTGATGGTTTGGCCATTCAGCATTTTAATTCCATTACTGTACTATTTGTGATTTTACCCCATTTTATTGCTACTACATCATACTTTTATAAGCAAAACGTTATTGCCATATTATGTGCTTTAAAATTCGTAGTGTTTGTCAATAACTGGATTTAGATTTCTGATTTTCTATAAAGCTTCAGATTGTTTATGTAAAACAAAGTAAGATTTAATTAGCATTTGTTTGCCTTTTAATAACCAGGATTTGTTTTCTTCAAAATCATTGAAAGAGGGATCATGGCAATGACAAAAAGGGTATTAATGGAAGATGTATTTCCTAATGTTGATAAGCCCATATTGTTCATTTCCAACCACCATTTCCAATTTGTCTTCCACCGCATTCTTTTTTCTTTAAACGTTCTGTTTTTACTGACATCATTTGTTTCCAAACATGTGAGGATCGAATTAGGTAGTAATAAACCTAACCCCATTTTATAAACAATCTAGTCTAGTATGGCATGAGCCATAATCTCTTTTAATTCTTCGATTTTAGGGGTGAATTCATAGGTTGTTTCAGTACTAGCCTGTTCTGGTTGATAAGTTATCATTCATGTAGTTTGTATCAATTATTCCTTTATATTTCCAATTGTTACTGAGTTTCTTCGACTATTCTACTATTTTGGCGGGGGATCTCTCATTTTCACAATTTTCCCTGAATATTTTATTTCTGGTAATGAATCTTCTTCATTATGCTTTGTCACACAGTCAGCCAAATATTTAGACTGGATTTGACATTTTTATCTATCTATCAAGTTCTTCCAAAAGAGATAGGCAGATGTTTCTGTTTGAAGTTTGTATCATCATAGGTATCATCACAGGATAGTAAGCAGGTCTAACTAAGGCTACCTTTTGCAATTGACTGATGATGATTTTTGTCAATGCTCTACTTCTTTTGGAACATTGTATTATTATTATTATATATGCAACAACATAAATTATTCTATAGCTGCCATTTCTTTATCTGATGTTGGCCTTCAAAGACATTGAGTTCTTTCTTTTCGTTTTTGATCAGCATGCACTAACATCCTGTGCCTGCCGGGCAAGGTGATAGTAGTTAGACAACTTTGACTGATCTGAGAAAAGGGCACACATAGATAATAATTGTGTAAGTGATCCTCAAGAAATATCAGACTATAGGCTAGAATGGGAGTGTTTAAAAAGTACATGGGCAGGAACAGATTATTTCCATATGATTTTTCCAAGGAAACTAGAAGTCAAGCTTCACTCTCTCAATGCTTGTGCTCCCGAATCTCTTATATTTCACCTTCCTTGTAATATGTGATACTCAGAGCCCATGTGGTGTAGTACGTCAGGTATTGGACTATGAGCAAGGAGACCATATTTGTGTATGTATAAGTGGTGGGATTCAATTTTTTTTTTTACTACCGGTTCTGTGGGCGCGGCTTGGTGGGTGTGGCAGGGGAAGGATACTGTAAAATCTCCATTCCCTCCCCACTCCAGGGGAAGGTTACTGCAAA
>JANHFK010002814.1:75021-85454 GCA_036250565.1 Sibynophis collaris | reverse complement strand
TATTCCACAATGGTTTTTTTTCTTTTTTCAATTTTTCCAATTTTTTGGAAAAAAACAAAAAAGCCTTCAGGAAAAAAACGGGGAAAAATGGTTTTTTTCCTAATTTTTCCAGATTTTTTCCGGGCCTTCACATCTCTAGGCCTTGGTAGCAACAGTGGCAAGCATTTTGTTTTCCTTTACTGAGGTCCAAATAAACATTTTGAAATTAAAAGAGCCAAGATTAATTTAGGTTCAGGAAGGGAGTATCGCATAGCCTAACAAAACCAGTACATGTCCTTCCAGAACCTTCAGATTTGGTAAGGTAATAATTGGGGGCTCTAAAGGATAAGGATGGGGATGGTGTCTTAGAAGCTGCCTGCTCCCATTCCCACTCCAAGCCTCCTCTCACTCCAAAAAAATCCATGAGCAGCATGCTTTCAGGTGATATGAGAGAGTGACCAGATGGCTTTGCATTGCCCTGTCCCAGAATGCAATCCTTGGCCTTCCAAATGCTACTCAGTCCTGCTGAATGCCCAATAGAATCTGACTGAGGTAGTCTCCATTACTATTCCCATTTTTCAGGTTTTGGGGGGGGGAGGAGGAGAATAAGGAAAGAATCCTAGGAGCTTGGGATTCAAAGGAACATCAACAACTTTTTGTTGAACAGCAGGCCACAGTTCAATTCCATCGTCCTCTATCAAAGTCACAATCCTCATACAGTACATCAGCGCTCAACGCCATTCCCGTTTATGAGCACCGCAATACGAAGAGCCTTTTTTTAAACCATCTTTCTTACACTTCACAATCATTTTTACTGAACAGTCATAGATGTAGAAGTGAAAAACTTAGTTTCATAAAAGTAATGCATTATATAAATTACTCTTCTAAGCAGGCACAGTACCAAAACATTGCATGTAATGGATAATAAGATATCTTTTGGGGATTGCCTTGTAAACTCTTCCACACAAGACCATGTCTTGCCACAACCATTTCATTTATCTCGTGCTTCTCAACACTGGCAATCTTAAATTGTGTGGACTATTTTAGCCAGCATTTGTTAATCTGATTTTGGGCCCATCACAGAACCATTCTATACCTCCTATCAATTCACATGCAGTAATGCAGGAGGGTAATTACAAAATCCTAAATTTCCTCATGACATTGCAGGCCTCACAAAGGGGGGAAAAATAAGAAAAGATTGACTTTAAAAAAAAAGCATATGCACAGATAGATCTCTTGTATATTATTTTGGTGCCTGCATATATTAAAATCGCAGTCATCTTCCAATACATGTTGCAGGCAGATTGCCAGAACTGTTTACCATACCATGTTGGCTGCCATCTGTAATTTTCAGCTACTGCTGACCTTTCTATAATTTCTCAACTCCATTTACCAGCTGTTACTACACAGGCAAGCTAGCTAATAACGAAGCAATAATTAAAAGTTTCTGATGCTGAGGAGATATGCAAATGGCAGTGGTCTCTTGAGGACTTTAGTGTTGAATAGCTGATTATCCGGTCACTGTTGCACATCATAATTTTTTTCCAAGAGTTAAAACTCTTGCTCTTCTAGAAACTGAGTTTGCAAAAAGCCATGATATTTGGGAATGGAAATTTTTTAAAAAAAGTATGGAAATATATCACAAAGTTTATTGCTTTTTAAAAATTAATTATTTTTTAAAAAGAAATAAACAAGCAAGCAAAAGAAAAGCAAAACAAAACACCCCGAAGGGGGTTTGATACAGAAGTATATATTTGTGGTAAGGGGAAATACTAGCCTCCTCAGGAGTAAGCCCCAGTTTCTAATTGTAAGTGCTTGCAGACTCAGTGCTTGCTACGCATAAAGGCTGCTCTGAAGAAAAGGTCAATGCAGGGACTGGAAAGAAGGTGAAGGGAGATGACAGGTACCAGAGGATGGCAAAGAATAGAGGAAGTGTCTGCTGGTATTACCCTTATCAGGCCTGATAATAAACAGATTCCCCCACCCTTTTATGCTGCTGGCTGTGATTCTGCTCACTTTCCAGGCACACAATAGAGCTGGTTCCTCATGTTGGACAACTTTACTTAGAGGAAAGGAAGGAGCCAGAGACTTCCCAAGTAAGAAATTGCCTGTATGCTATATGCAACAAGAGGAGAACAAACTGGAAATTGCAGCTGTCAGACTTACTTATTTCCTCTTTACTTTGCTTGTGGGAAACCAACAAAAGGTGATTATGTGATGTAGTTTGCTGCAATAATCACAATCATGAGCTGGGTACCCAAATGCCCAGATTGTGTGGTTACTTGACTATGGGGACGCTGCAATGGCCAAAACTTTTAAGGACAGATAATAAGTTCCTTTTTCATCACCACAATAACCTTGAACAAGAGCAGAAGAATGGACATAAGAATGGATGACTACTTGTATTCATATTCAAAAATTGCTGGAAATACAATTACCATTTTGGATCCTTTTTGGACACTTGGTGACAATGTCATAAAGCTCAACAATTCTTGAAGATGATTTCATTTATAATTAAACAAATATCCACATATCCTTTTGCCAATACTTAAGCATTATAAAGCTTTAGATTCCTGTCAAGTATACAGAGTGGGCTTTGCATATGATAGTAGCTGCTGGATTCTCATGCTTCATATTGAAAATTGCAAATAATTATTTCGTTAGAAGTACTTCAGACCTAGATATGGGATAGACTTCAATCTATTTTTAAAAATACATTGTGTTGTTAAACAAGGCTGACGCTGAATTAAATGTAATCTGAAAACTCTTTCTGGACTATAATTCTGCACATGAATTTGCACAACACCTGAAGTTAGGATCTCTTAAAATGTCAGATTTAGCCTTATTTGTTCTAATAAAGACAGGCTTTCCTTGATGAGATGGAAACTCTTAATTGTTAATTCTGAACGATAATTCTTATTTCATTAGCTGATTTTGCTAATTACAGATTGATTGATTGATTGATTGATTGATTTTTATAATTTTAAATTGCCAAATTGATTTATGTTCATTCTTATATATGTATATAAGAATGTTCTAAACATATATACAAACATATGTTTGGACATTCTTATTCATTTTTATAAATCTCTTTTCTTTTTTTGCTCCCTTTTTTCTTGTTTTCTTTTTCCTTGGTTGCACTTTTTAAAATCTCTAAAATAAACAGAGAGAGAAAAGGGGAGGAAGAATGTAGGGATGGTCAGAGTTGTTTGAGATTGCAGCAGTTTATAAGCCCTGAAAAATATCTAAAGAGCATCCATAAAAAAGAGTATATTTGAACCTGGGTCTCCGAAGATTTGGTCCCATACTTTAAACATTTAATATGTCACGTTGGCTCTCTTAAAATTTGTCACATTTACGCTCAACTTTGTCATATAAAACTGAAATATCAGTTACTCTGCATTTGACAAATATGCCACATATATACTTAAGCAATAAATCAGCCCCAAAGTTGGCAAACACTGCCAAATAGACTGTTACAATACTATACAGTCCATACAATATTATACTATACAATACAATACAAATTGTTATTATAACTGTTAATATATCTCAGCAGACTTTGGTAGGCAGCCCAAACTTTTTTTTTTTTTTGGCATTTTCCAGAGAGTGGTGAAAGGAATCTCTAGCAATATGATAAGCCTTGAGATCCAGCATTACCCTGGGGCATGAATAGTTGGCTTCCTCTACAGTCATGGTTGTTTAAATGCCATCTAGGCTCAGTGTTGCTTTAGTGCAGAGGACCCCAACCCCCAGTCCGTGGCCTGGTACTGGGCCTGTTGGGAATCGGGCCGTGGAAAGGCAGGCAAGCGCACAAAGCTGCATTTGCACAAGCAGCATGTGTGAGAAACCATCTCCTCCACCCCCACCACTGCTCCACAAAGCTGTAAAGGTTTGAGACCTCTGCTTTAGAGAACACCACTGCCATTCTCTCGTTCTGAAATCACCACAATGAGAAGATTGTCTCCATGATCAAAATTATAGCAGCAAAATTCCTAATAGACAATTGATGAGTGCATTATGGGTCCCTAGACATCAATGATATCCAGAATGATGATCAGAAGCTGATTCTCAAGCAATGTACGATTTAACTAATTGAAGCCAAGAGCTGAGAACAAAGTGTACAGTGAAAATACATGACTTTGTTATAAAACTAAAACGAGGCTTACTTGTATAGATAATATTCAGTTTGATCCACCTGCTCACGTGAAGAAATGTTATCTATAAACTAAGGAAAAAAATAGTTTAGAGATGACCTTCCAGGTAAATCATCGACAGTCACTCAGATATGGCTGACCATAGCATGGTCAGATATAACTGCAATATTAAAAAAATCAATTAAAAGTGGCATACAGATAAAATTATCACTATAGCACTTTCACTTGATTTGCAATTATTACTTTTGCCCGAAAGATGACTAAAAACCAGAATAAAGATTATTTTTTGTGTTTAATCTTCCTTTTTATGAGGAAATGGTCTTGAAATAAGGAACATGTTCCTTTTAAGTATATAGGATGATAATTATTAATATTAGCCTTATTATTAGTATATATACTAACATAATACTAATATGACAGTATTGTTAGGAATACATTCAGGAGCCTCTAGAAATTGGGGATTTAGGATTTAAAGGCAAAGACTAAATGAAACAAATTGGTGCACAATAAAATACTTTATTTTATTTTATTTTAAATACCAGTTTTCTAACATTTTGTTCCATTTCCTTTCACAGGAGGTTTTATGAAGTTTTTTGTCCTCAGCAATCAGTAATCAATCTGCTACCACTGAAGATACCCAGTGTTGAGAAATAGGTAGCAAAATCTCAAGAGAGTCACTCAAATAACCTGGTCCCATTCCATGTAGAGCTCTATGGATAACAACTGGGTCTTGAATTGTACTCAGAAGCAATGCAGTTTATGTAGCAGAAGTGTTATATGGACATATTCTGGCACACCCATAGCTGTTCATGCTGTCACCATACTAAACACTACACAAATATATTCTTAATTACATGTTCCCCTTGGGCCAGGAAAATTTATTTTTCCACAAGTTTATCCTTTAGGAAAAAAATCACCTTAGGAATTACTTTGATTCACATGACCCTTTTACATGATCAATGCTTTGCACAATATTTTTGTTTATAGGTTTTAGGGAATTAGGAAATTGAGCTTGCTCTCTCTGTATATATATCCAAGGAAAGCCATGCCTTCAGTATATGAGACAAAAAGTCCCAACAAGTCAAAGTAGCTAACTATTTCTCCCAAGGTCTTAAATAACTATCATAGTACATGTAGAAAGCAATTATATGCATGTAGCAATTCAACTAAAATACTACAGTAGTTTAAAATACCAAGATGTTTATCTGGGTTATTTTTGTTGAATTGGACGTCATGTGCTTACCCGAGATAATGTTAAAGAGCTAACTGGTAGTTTTTTTTCATAGGTTCTGTCCATCAAATTGGCTACATCAGCTGCAGGGGGAAAAAAAGCATCTTTGGTTTTTATTCATTAGTTATTGGATGGAAAAACAAAGAAATGAAAACAAATTACATTCATTTCAAAAGCTGAGCTACATAAACTGCCTTTCATGCTACATCTTTACAATGCAATAAAGTGTCATCTAGGCCTGAGAATAAACATACCTGCACAATTTATGGGAGGGAAAGGGTCACATTGTTAAATTAAAAATTCACATGGGCCATAAAGCAATATTTAGTGCATCAATTAGCTGTTTGATGGCTAGCAGAACAGCAGCAGCACTGGAGTTGGTGATGTAGGTGAGGCCTGGAGGTATCTGGCAGCATATCTGTTGGGCCAATGGCCACAGTATATCCTTCCTGGCAGTGCCAATATTTAGTGAATTTACTGTGTATTAAAAAAAAAACGAATGGCAGTGGGCCACACCAGTTTACTTGGTTGTTAAACAAAGCAGTCACTAAGCAGAATTATGTCTCTGAAGTGGGTTGGGCTGAGAGAGAGTGACCGAAGTCACCCAGCCAGCTTTCATGGTTTAGGCAGAACTCACGGTCTCCCACTTGCCAAATTGGCAGCTGTAATTTCAAACATTTGATTAAAGCAAAACTCTTGAAATACCTATATGACATTATACATGTCATTATGGATCATTCCATGTCAAGTGGTCTAGGGCTCCCTATTCGACCATCACGGATTTCAATGAAATTTGGTGTGAACATGCACACACTTTCCCAATGAACATTGGTGAAGTGTTACATGTGCCGATGCAGGGCACTTTTCTGAAATCAGACCACTTGACATGGAATGACCCTTATATCTATATTCTGATAGTTAAACTTTCAGAAACTGTGTTGTAATATTCAAAGACAACTGAAGACAGATCAGTTCCCATTAACATAATATTTCAAGAGATGAAGGATCAGATAATCTGCCATGCACAAAGATCAAATTTATCAATCAACCCAATTAATACAGAAAACAGCATTTCATTTTGTATTCTTTGAAAGAAATCTAGCTAAAAAAAGAAAAAGTTTTAAAATCATTGGAACTGTTCTGGAAAACGGCTTATTACTCTTCATGATGTATAAAATTCGCCAGGGCCTATTTTAGCCTTCTTAAATGTTGGAATGTAATATGGAAATCTCGTGAATCAACTAAAGAAAATCGTAACCAGCTCTAAATGGCATCCATTCAATAGTTAACTATTACCTCCTAAAATAATGAAATCTAAAATTGCCTATTGATTAAATTTACCTTAAAGCTGTCATAGAAGATTCCTGCTCTTACAAATTGGTGGCTCAAGGGACTAGTAACAGGAGATAAAGTTTTTCACTTCCCAAAAATTACTGGTTCAAAGCTAGCTCCAGGCAGCACCAGTCAATAAAGGCTTACTATGTAATAGCTGCTGGCATACTCTTCAAAATAGATCAGTGCTGTTAGTGCATTTTTTAATGGAACTGCATCAGCATAAAACAGTTTGCAAGTAGTATCTGTAAGGATGTCAATATTCAATGAAAGTGTAGAATTACGTCTGCATGAGTATTACAGTATTTAAGACACTTTAGAGCAAAAAATTCCTTTTGCTCCTTAAACAAAGAATATTCATAAAAGTAATTTAAATTCATTAAAATTAATATTCCATACTTCTCAATGTATTTTGCTGAATCTTCTAAATATAAAACTTGGATGATAAAGCAGTTTTCCTGCTCTACCAGGTTAAGAATATAAGGGTAGTCCTTAGTCTGAACCAGCAACGATTACAAAATCCAGGATCTTAGATTTAAAAGACCATGTAGTTTCCTCATTCAGCTGTTTCTCCAGAACCAGTATTCCCAATGTGCTCCATTTGATCTTTCAGCCAGCAAGATCCATTGTATGCTAATGACCACTGACAGGCTTACCCTTCACTAAACTGTCTTATCCCTTTTTAAAGCTATGTTAGAAGTCATCATTAAAACCTATATTTATTTTAACTATGTGCCACGATAACCTTTTTCTTTGTTCTTAATTCATAATGAGAATAGCAAGGGGGGGGGGGAGGAAATAACTGTTTGGTTTCTCAGCATCATCTATAATTGTACAAAGTGCTTCCAAGTACCTTATTGTGGGCTAAAAATCCAGATATGATTTGTTTTCAGAAACCATTTTGGTTCTCCCTTACTATGTCTTTTTTAAGTCATCCTACTTTTTTAATCAATGAAAAGCCCAAACACTATTCTCCTCCTCCTTCCCCTCTGAACAAACCCACTGTACATCATAAAAGTCTTCAATATACACATTAAAGAAACAGCCCTGCTGCAACATGCCAAACCCATCTCAGTTCAGAAGTATGAAGATGGAAAAATCTAGTAGAGCAGCCACACTGGAAGGATATAAGCTTATTACAGAATATTGCTTTCGGGAATCTTCTTATTCTCACCTTCCATTTCCAAATGTGACCCTTTGCTTATAATGTTGCCTCTAGGGATACTTCCATTACAAAAACGCAATAAGCATGTACCGTAAGTATCATGTTGAGAATGACTGGATTACAAACTGATCGGTGCTGATCACTTTGAATGTAAAAGGATAGAATAGCCCATTTTTTAAAAAGACAATCATAAATTTACAACTTTTGTCTCTGGATAAGAACACACCTCCATAGCTCATCAGAATAGCCTACTCTGGGCAAATGCACTATAAAAATCTGGCGTTTTGGTAAACTCTTATAGTATTTTTTGAGACACCTATAACCTAGCAAAGAAGATGCTACATTCTTTCTCCTACTGCAGTCTTTGTCCAGGGGATTAGTTAAAAACCTGCTCTCACGTTTATTATTATTTATTATAATTAATTATTTTATTATTTCATTTTCTATGAAATACCTTTAGTCTGCCCCAAAGGTTTCTCTCTGGGGAAAATCCAAGCACTGAGCCCTGTGAGTTTTGTTGCCTAGCTGGCCTGAAGTAGAACAGGTAGATTTTCTAATATCAGCACTTTAGGACTTTAATCTGTTATCTAACAATCTAAATCTGGCATTCAGGCCTACAGGCTTTAGCTTATGATTTCTTGTATAGCCCAGCTAGAATTTTAGAATTTTAAGGCTAGACTGTAAACTGCCTCTCTATATTACCAGAAAGCATCCTCATCGCTGGATTTTTCTCCTTCATATTAGTTTTTTTAATAACTTAGTTTTATTTGATTTTCACACGTTTTTTTTTTCTTGCAGAGAGCTAGCCCCTGCATTATAAAGTTATCCTGACTGGCCATTGTTGGACAAATTGTGATTCTCTTGACTGAGAAATGCTACCACTCACAAAGACACAGTGCCATCTTGCGTTCAAGTAAAAGACACTGCATAACTGTGATTTGCAAACCGATACCTAGCAAGCTAATTTATCTATCCGCAATCAATTGAATGTCCTAACTTGGCTGCTTTTCCCCTAATATTTCAGCCTATTTTGCTTTCAATGTTATATTTTGGTATACTTAAGAACTTTATGAAAGTTCTGCCACAATGAATTTGTTAGCCTCTAATGACACAGCTACAGTCCTGTACACTACTGAACTGTAAACAGAAGCAGCAGTATCTCCAGATTGGAGCTGTTGAGATGATGGATAATAGAAAACTGCTGCTGGCTAGAAGAGACAATACTGCTGTCTATAAATGTCCTCTCGGTAATGTGAAAAACAATTAACCTATTTCCCAGTATCAGGAAGTTGCATGTTTCCTCTACCCTGAAAGAGACAGCCAAGGATATGGACCACAGATAAAAAGAGATGCAAAAAGACATGATAACATATAGAATATTCAACATATATATTATTTAGAAAAGGGAAAGAAGCTGCCATGAATTCCGGTGTTCCATATGTTCAACTCTGCCATTCACGTCTCTTTGTTTTTTATTACAACTAAAACATTGCTGACTGAAATGATTATTAAAATTTGTCACATACTGTATTGTCATCATTGCTTTCTCAAGTATTTAGTCCCCATTAAAAAAAGTGAAGCAGGCACTGAGAAATCAGCATGTGGAATATTAAAAATTTAATTTTAGATCATAGTTCAACATTATGTTAGCTCATGTAATCCCAAATTAAAAACACACACACAAACATTCATTCCTTACCCAGGCTGTGCTCTTCCTTTTTTCTTTGTTCCCATATTGTACTGTCCACGTATGCTGCTGAAAGAATACATCTTTTACCTAATAAAAGAGGTCAAAGAAAGTCCTTTAGAAGATTTTCACATTGAAAAATCATTAGTCACCTATTTTTATGCATTATATTAATTACATTAAATGCACCAGGTAATAATTGCTATGGTAGCAATTATTATTTTAGGAATCATTTAATTTTTATCTCCTTTGGGATTCAGATTCTATAAAAATTGGAGCCCTGATAGAGTCTCTGTCAATACTATTTATAGCTTTAAAATATCTCACAACTTCACCATAAATTATATTTCTATAAAATTCAATAGATCTTACCCAATAAATATTATGATTTATTCAGGTGGTCCAATAATAACTATATAGCATTTTCCATTAAAAGGTGAACTAAAACTTGAAAGGCTAATCTGTTCAAAAGATATCAATCAAAAATAGCAATTCCCTACATTTTATATTGACACAAAAGCTTCTTATTTATAAGACTTACAAATTACTGCATTTAAGTCAACTCTGAGTGGCATACAATTTCCATCTTTTATTCAAATTGTACAGAATAAAAACATAGAAAATATGGATTATAAGAACAAACACATCAATAGGAATAAAGTGTAAAATTATATACACAAATGCATAGTTTATTTCTAGAGTTCTAATAAATGCAAAAACATTGAGACCCAATGTTTCTTATATCGAAACTAACTTTCCAATAATGTTTCCAATATTTCTTTAGAATAAATGTTAAAAGACATAAGAGCCGAGGTGGCGCAGCGGTCTAAAGCACCCTGCTATTAACACCAGATGCCTGCAATTATTGTAGGCTCGAATCTC
>JANHFK010002814.1:18019-28305 GCA_036250565.1 Sibynophis collaris | reverse complement strand
TAACTGTTCTGTTTATAAACTTGAGGGCACTAGCTTCTCTCTCCTCCATTTTGCCTTCTCCATTTTGTGCTGTGCTTGTACTTGCCATTGTATGCCTTATGTGTTGTTATGTATATAAAGACATTTTGAATCCTGCTGGATTGTCTGCTTGTGTGTGCTGCAACAAACTCTGACAAGCTCTTAAAAAATAAGAAGGTAAAAAGAATACATAGATAATTTTGTCAAAGTTCACATGGCTTACCATTAATCTTTTGGAGATAGAATTTAAATTTCAGAATTAGCCAGAAAATGTTGAATTACTTTGTGGAGAATGAATGAATGAATGTTCTTTACAGGAGCCTGAGTTATCAGGAGATCTACTGTTTGAGACACAACACAATCATTTGTTTCCTAAAACATTTCAAATCAAATTCAGAGATCTGTTTTACAACGATCTAATTTGATCATAACAACTTTTTAGCAGACACAAGCCAGGAGCTAAGCCACCACCTTTCAATAATGCAGTGGCTAGACCTGTAGTAATATTCTAATATATGACAACATTTTCTCTACAAAGAGAAAACTGAAAACTTTATTTGACTCTATTAACCCTTATATTAATATTATATACAGTAAATTGGAGAAGCATGCACACAAAGTCTGGATACATTATATGATGTTGTGAATAGAAACTTTTCTATTTTAAGAAAGAATTTTATATTAAATTCCATGGAGGGAAATGTTCATTGAAGCTGCTTTGCCACAAATGAGAAAAGCAAATGTTTAGTGATTTGCAGACACCTGATATGATTTCGACTCGCACAAGGAAACAGGCCGAGACATCTGCCCAATGTTCTGTATGAACTGAGAAGATACTCCTGCTAGCAGGCAAGTCAAAGAAATGGTTCAAGTTAATGTGCTACTGCTTCATGCCTTTAGGAATGAAAACTAAAGAAAAAAAGCAAATCACTCTACTTTTAGAGCTGAGCTTTAGGCTAAATTATTAAATTTACTAGTTTGAAGATGTGGTGGTAGCTTCAGATAAAGCGATAAGCTGCAGTATAAGCTTGTGAGCAATGAGTCACAATTTAAGCAGGATGTAGCACATTAACACAAAGCGCTAGCAGAGTAACACACAGTAAAGCACAGGAAGGTGTGAGGAATGTCACTTGACTGACCAAAAGGTATATATCTCTAAGGACAATGTCTGACCATGGAAGTAGTGTTGTTCTATTAATAGCATCTTACAAGTAGAAGTATAACATCCAGAAGAGTAGCAATGACATATACAATGGTAGGGATGCCTAATGATGTATTGGATCTCACAGTGAGATGGGTGCCAAACAAAATTAATAAAATCAAATAAAATAGTAACAGCAATTCATAAGGCAAGAGAAAACCACTGTGCTACATTTTCCCAGGCAACTCATCGATGGCTGAAAATAAGGATCCAATGACTTTCAGTCCCTGGCAGACTGTAGATGGTCAAGAGAATGCAGAGAATCTTCTGTAAGCCCTGAAGATTGCAACTTGGAATGTTAAAACATTATATGGAAGGCGTGAATATGGAAAGAGATGGCCAAATTGCAAATAGTTATCCTAGGAACAAGTGAAACATGTGCAAGAGGATGGGAGCAAATAAACAAGATGAATGGTGCTGGTGGTGGTGGTGAGACATATTATTCTGGAATTAATAATAATTGCACAACAAGATCACACAAACTGATTATAACAGTGACATAACAGAGACCCCCACAATGATTCATTGGAACATCTGTAAAAACTATCGTATGCCAGTACTGAAAAATCAGTGAGAACATTTTTTTAAAAGTAAGAGAAAATGAGCAGGTTAAAGTATTGTGGGATTTCCAAATTCCAACTGATAAAGTCTTGGCTCATCAGACACCAGATTTAACTGTGATTGAAAAGAAGAAATTGTGGATAGTTGATGTGGCAATAGCAGGAGGTTGTAGAATAGAAGATAAAAAGGTGCTGGATTGTGCAGAGATGGATAGGTTAACTATGGAACTAAAGGATAGAGAAGAGAAGAAATGGAATACAATAATGTTTGAAATATTTGGTATAATTGCCTAGAAAATAGATGTAAAGTCCATACATAAAGACTATTTAAGAGTTATATTAAAATTGGAAAATATTGCATATATTTGTAAATATTGTTATAACTTAAATTTAAAAGGCATTATATATGTACATAGATAAATAATTATAACACAATCAATTTTTAAATAACTATATAATATATAAATAGTAATCTATAAAATTGGAATGTATATATGAGTTACACCGATACTGAAACGCTGTAAAGAGTGGAAATGTGGTGTAAAGGTTGAAATATCTTTAATAAAAATTAAAAAAATAAAAAGTTGGAGAAGAGCACAAAATATCAAGATCTGAAAAACTGAAATGGAAAGATTGTGGCATAAACCAGCTGCTATAACCCCAGTGGGTACTATAACCAAAAATCTTGGATGATACTTAGAAAATCTGTGCATTGACAAAATTTCCATCTGTCAGTTGCAAAAGGCTGTGCTGCTTGGATCTGCACATATACGATACCAGTGCATTAGGACACGTTAGATTATTGGGAAGAATTCAGAGTGAGTGAGGGCCAATACCAGCTAAAGAACTGGCAGCTGTGATTTCACAAAAAACAACCCTGCTTGGAATTGCCTATACAGATAATCCTCCTTAAGTTACAACACAATTGAGCTCAAAATTTATGTTGCTAAGTGAAACATTTGTTAAGTAACATTTGCCCCATTTTATGACTTTTCTTGTCACAGCTGTTAAGTGAATCATTGCATTTGTTATGTTAGTAACACGGTTGTTAAATAAATCTGGTTCCCTCATTTATGTGGCTTGTTAGAAGGTCACAGAAGCTGAACACATCACCCCAGGACCATCATAAATATGAACCAGTTGCCAAGCATCTGAATTTTGATCATGTGACCATGGGGATGCAGCAACAGTCGTAAATGTGAAAAATGGTCACAAGTCACTTTTTTCAGTGCCATTGTAACTTTGAATGATCACTAAATGACCTGTTGTAAGTCAAGGACTACCTGTATTCATTGACGCTATCTTAATAATTCTTAGGTCAGTGATGGTGAACCTATAGCCCGCGTGCCACAGGTGGCATGCAGAGCCATATCAGTGGGCATGCAATAATTGGCCCAGCTCAGCTGATTTTCAGACGGAGGGGAAAAAACGGGCCTACCGGAAGTCAGAAAACGGCTCCAGGGGGTTGGGAAAGCCGTTTTTGCCCTACACAGACTCCTAGAAAGGCTCAGGGGCCTTTGGAGGGCAAAAAACCGGAACTTCCTGTCTCACCAGAAGTCAAAAAAAGGGCGTTTTCCGGCCTCCAGAAGGCCTCCAGGGGGGTTGGGAAGGCCGTTTTTGCCCTCCACAAACTCCTAGAAAAGCTCTGGGGCCTTTGGAGGGCAAAAACCCCCGGAACCTCCGGTCTCACCAGAAGTTGGAAAATGGGCAGTTTCCGGCCTCCGAAGGGCCTCCTTATGGGTGTGGGCACCCACGTGCGACCTCCCCTCTGCCCCCCCTCCTTTTGGCACCCGAAGCAAAAAAGGTCATCACTGTCTTAGGTATTCGGTTAATACTTGAATTATTAAGTTTCCACCAGTTTTAGACTGCAAATCTAACTGTACCCACCAATAATAACAATAATAACAGTAATATGGAATAGCAACAATAATCAAGAAGAAAATTTAAAGAATAATCATAAATCTTATACAGAACTGGACTGTATCATGATGTTACAATATTAACATTATATAACTGTATGCTAATTCATAAAAGTGAAAATAAGTTAGAAAAATAATTATGAAAAGGTTAAAAAAGTAAATTAGCAAATTAGTAAAAAGTATGTGAATTAACGTTTAATTATTTCAGTGCAGATTTGGTAAAGGGTAAATATGAAAAATTGATAGGTAAATATCATCTGACAATATCTATTCAAAAGAAATAAATTTATTAAATTGGTTTAGACATTTTAACAGCATTATTTAACATAGTCTATGATACAGGGATTATTCTGGATGACTAGCTATGGTAATAAATACATTTATTAGTCTTCTAGACACAGGCAACCTGAAGAAATGCAGTGCATACTGTACATCATGCCTCTAAATACTTCTTAAAATAATATACACTAGGCTATTTCAGAAATGTAATCTAATTTGGATTCATAGAAAATAGAATAACAAATTTGGAACAGACTTTGTAGGTCTTCTAGCCCAAACCCATGCTCAAGCAAGAGACCCTATACCAGGGGTGTCAAACTTGCAGCTGCAGGCCAGTTTAGCGAAGGGGGGGGGAGAGTCGCAATACGTCACGTGACGATGCTGTGATGATGCAAGTTTAATACCCCTGCCCAATACCATTCCAGACAAGTGGCTGTCCAGTCCCTTTTTTGAAAGCCTCCAGTAATGGAGTACCCACAACTTCTGAAGGCAAGCCATTCCATTAATTGATTGCTCTCACTGTTAGGAAATTTCTCTTTAGTTCTAGGTTGCTTCTCTCTTTGATTAGTTTCCATCCATTGTTTTCTTGCCTTCTGGTGCTTTGTACATGTATTGTATTAGTACTACATGTACTAATACATGTAGTACATTTATTATGTACTAACCAACCTCTTTTTAGAAAAATTACAGATTTAGAAAAACATTGTACATATGTGCATGAGAATGTTATTAACTATGAAAACTGACTAGAATGTAACACGTTGCTTAGATAGAGTGGTATTAGGGGATGAACGAGAGAGATAAATGCATTATTATGCATTAGTATACAGAGCTGTTGATAAAGTAGAAGGAAAAGCAACAAAACTAATTTAAATATTTGTTCTGGTTCCTTGCTTTTATTAGTTTTAACTTTAATTTAACTTTTAATGTTTTAATGTTATATATAACCGTCCCAGTGTTGCTTGTTAGCAAGATGGGTGACATATAAAATACATACCGTACATACACATTACATAGTGACAACGGTGTATGTTATCACTTTTGCTATTTAATATCTACTCAGATTTAAATCTTCTTTAGAAGAATATAAAGAAGGCATACATATTAATGGTGTAATAACCAACAACTAATTCTATGCAGTTTACCAACCTTACTGAAACATATCAGTTGATAAAAACTCATATGAAATACATATAAATCAGAGAGGAATAAACAAATGGTCATTAGTAAAAAAATAAAATATCTAAACCAAATATTATGCTGACAGGAAAATAAATGCAGAGGTTACACAATATAAATAATTGGATTTTATCTGAATGATCAATGAGATCATACTCTGGAAATTTAAAAAAAACAACCCAAGACTGAGCAGATTGACAGTAGCACTTTGAAAAAATAAATATTTGCGGTAGAAAATTAAGATGGAAACTTTGTTGAGAAACTGCATGCTATTAAGTCTTGCTGGTTCTTTTTCATGGAGTATAAAATCCAAGTCACAATCAAGAAAATAAAAGCCTCTGAAATGCAACTTTATAGAATAAGGTTTAAAATATCATAGACTGAAAATAAATGAACTTGAAGCCTCCCCCAAAGAATGGATAAAGTCAGGGAAATTGTAAATGCAACTGAGAAAAAGAAACTGAAATATGGATGACACAATGAGAAATAGCATCTTCTTCAATTAATTATACAAGGAAAGATTCAAGGGAAACACAGTGCCGGCATATGACGCATATCCCAGCTGAAAATTTTACATCCATGGCTTGGCAAAAATTCAATGTCCTTGTTTTGCACATCAACATCAAAAGAATAAATAGCATTGATGGTCACCAAGTTCCAGGGGGAACGAAGAAGAGAAGAAGAAGGAGGCTTTCTAATCCTTTGTTTTCAATATATGGGGTTCGTTTTTGTCTGACCCAGCTTTTAATATGCTAGAGCTGAAACACAGCCAGCATAGGACAGCTCATAACTTAAAATTTAAAAATTGGAATGATTAAAAAAGAAGCTGTGTTTAAAAACAAAAGCTTTTTTATCTGTCCAAAATTCCAAGTGTGACCAGAACAGGCTATTAGAACAAAGCATCTTTGACTCCTAAGCCAAGAAACATGTAAAAATATATCTGGATTTTGGCTTTTTTTGCATGACAGGAAAACGCATGAAGCAAATGAATGAGGCTCCCCAAAAGATATTTAAAATTAATGAAAGTGTTTAGAGCCAAGGCAATTCTAAATGATGAAAAATCTGGATATCGATGTTAAGAAAATTAGGCATGGGCTTAAATTTCTTTGGTTAAACTTGATATGAATTGAAAACAAACAATTTAGTTATGTTCAGGAAACATATTTAAAGTACTCCATAGAACAGCAAAACATATTTCTATTACATTCCCATAAAATCAACAGCATATAAAATTGAATTGCTTAGATCTCTCAGTGATCAATGAATCCAAGTTGGAGATTGATTGATTTCTTTCACATGAAGCAGTCTTTTACTTTAATATAAAATAATATTGTTTAAAAATGTCGACAAGTGACTGTTTGCATCATAAAAAGCTATTGATTTTAGAAGGTACAATTCTACGGGCCTGCTACATGCTTTCCACATGTCTATCTGTTTATTTGATCTACCTCCAGCTGGTTTTTCTAAAAAGCCTCTTACTGGGGGACCATGGTAAAAAGCCTTCTTTTTTAAATTCTTCTCACCTAAGAGATTTTATCATGGCTGCACCTAGGCTCATGCTGTATAAACAGTTCTCAGGGTTTGTTTAAGGAAGGCTAGAGGCAGCCACAAAAACTCTGCCACAGGCATTAGAATAGGGTGATGCAATTATGACATTTCAAAGCAAATGTCATTTTTTTAAAGCCAATGTCAGCTCCACGTTAATAAAACTGGAGTCAAGATGATACTGGTCAAGAGGCAAGAATGACCTGGGGATAGGTCCATCCTTCCAAACAAACCATTAAAAAAAAAGATAGATAACAGAGAAGGTAAAAAGATGTGGCTTCTCAGAGGCCATATCCATCTTGCGATCTATCAGCATCTCTTGCTTCACCATTAATTGATGACTTGGAGCCCTGTTCTCATTCAGGATGCAGAAAATGAAAGAGTGCAAGTTATAACCCAGTGATGGCTAACCTTTTTGCCAAAAGCAGGGGTCGTTGTGCTTGAGCGTGCCCACACCCATTCAATGCTCCACGCCCGCCACGAATATGCATGAGACACCCACCCCCCACTCCTTCCGCTTTTAGCACACAATGGCAAGCTGTGCCCGGTAGGCCCGTTTTTCACTCTCCCCTGGCTCCAGAGGCTTTCTAGGAGCCTGCGGAGGGCAAAAATGGCCTTCCTTACCCTCCCGGAGGCCTTTCGGAAGTCGGAAACAGCCTTTTCCCCAACTTTTGGTGAGCCCACAAGGCCCAAAAATCAACCGACTGGCACAGGCATGTGCGCTGCAGCTTAGCTGGGGCAACGCTCGTGTGCCCACCAATATGGCTCCGAGTGCCACCTGTGGCAACTGTGCCATAGGTTCGCCATCACTGTTCTATAAGGTGGGTATCGAGGCAGAGAAGATCCGTATCTTGGCACCTATCAAAAATAGGTCCTTTATTATTTTATGTATTTATTATTTTTAGAAATAACTCAAGAGAGCAAACATATACAACACACCCTCTTTCTAGTTTTCTCAGAAAACCACTGTGAGGTCAGATGGGCTAAGAGAGAGTGACTGGCTCAAGATCACTCAGCTGCTTTTCATGGCCAAAGCAGAACTTGAACTCATGGTCTCTGCAGATAGAACTTGCAAAGCATGTCCTCTCTGCTGGATCTAATGGGACATGCTCAGATCTTTTGGGTTCTGTGAAGTTTCCTACCAGATATGGGGGCAAAGTTGTAGCCTCAAGTGTCTTCCACGTGTGGTATTTATGCCAAAGCTGGATTGTGATTCAGATCATCTCCTCTGTTGGAAAGCTGAGATTCACTTTGGCTCAACCACAGTGAAAAAGAAATCTATCTTTGCAAACCTTGGAGTTTGGGGTCAGATGTCTTCTCTTTAAAGGAACTCTTATTTTATCTACCTTTGAGCTCCTTCACTCTCTTGCTTCCCCATAGCGGGCATGTTGCTGTAATGCTGTGCTGTGGTTTTTAAAAATTGAGTTTAGGTAGCTTCTCTTTCATGAAACAATTAAAAGGACAGTCAAAAAAATTGTCAAATAAGTGGACAGAGGGTGATAATGGCCAGATGTCAATTTGTGGACATCTATTGGACAGCAGTGGCAGCACGTATGGTGTTCTTGAAATTTCAAGATTGGTTGCAGTGAGGATCATTGCTACAGAGACTGAAAGTGTTTCTGAGATTAGGGAGAAGTAAACATGGTAGCAATCTGGAAGTGACTTCTCTGTTACTTTCAGTTTAGAAGTGCTTAAAAATATTTGCATTTTAACCGTTCCCCCCGCCCCCAGCACAACTATTGGAGAATCCCTGCTTACCTTATGAGTCAAGGAATGCTGCTTCAGGTGATGTGGCTGCACGAATTCCATGCCACATTCAGTGCAAATATAGGGGCGAATATCCTTGTGCTTCATCATGTGATTCTGCAGCTGACTTGGGTACTGGAATATCTTGTCACACTCGGTGCAAGTGTATTGGACAGGACCTCGGTGGGTGGTTAGGTGCCTCTTCAGCTGAGACAAAGTTGGGAAGTCAAGGCCACACTCAATGCAGATGTTTTCTCTGCCGCTCTCATGCTTGGATTCATGAGCTTTCAGCTCACTGGGATAGGCAAAACCCCTTCCACAAATCCTGCAGCTGTAAGGTTTAGTGTCACTGTGCTGCATCATGTGTCTCTTCAGGTGACTAGTTTGGGTGAAGGCCTTGTGACACACTTGGCACTTATGAGGTCGAGTGCCTTGATGAGTCAGCATATGGGTATGCAGATGACTCAGCTGCTTGAAAAGCTTGCCACACCGGGAGCAAGCATGGGGCTTGATGCCACTGTGCCCCAAGATGTGAGTGACCAAGTTATATTTGGATGTGTAAGACTTGTCACACATAGGGCACTGCCAACGTTTCTGCTCTCCTCCTACATCAATGTAATAGCTGTCGTCGATCTGAATGTTGACATCTACCCTTTCCACCTTTTGCTTCTTTTCAGCTTGCTCATTTAACTCAACCTTTTTGAAGGGAGGCTCCAGGGGCCTTTTCAATGGGAAAGGATTTCTAAAATGCAAATCTGGGGGCATCATAAAAGGGAACATTAGAGTAGGATGAATTTTGGGGTAGTATGAATAGGGAGCCTGCAGGAAAGTGGTGGGGCCAGGCCATAGAACTTTGGGCTTTATTGGTTCTTCTTTGATAGGCTGTGTCCCAAAGTGCTCCAGAGTCCTATAAAAGTGATAACCAAGGTTGCAGAGGTCGATCATGTGAGCATTGTAGTTTGGCTGTGTGGATTCATGCTGAAATATTGAAGGAAGGCTGGGAGAACCTCCATCAACATTTTCTTCAGGTTTCTCCAATGGAGACGTGGGATCTCCTGGAGGGACAGTGGAAGACACCTTCATTGGCATACTTTTACGTTTACGAGATCCCCCTTCCAAAGAACTTTTGAAGTTTTCTAAATCTGTGGGAGGGCTGTATCCAAATTGGGCAAGCTGTGTCCTGAATCCCTCACTGAGGGGCGAAGCTATATTGGTAGTTACCATAGGGTCCAAGCAATGAGCAAAGGAAAAGGTTTGTACATTGTCCATCTTGCAATGTGTGTCCTCTTTCTTCATTGCACTGAAGTTCTCCTGGATGATCTAGCAAATAATAAATAACATTTAAAAAAAACAATCCTCTTCCTGTGTGCTGTTATTTGATACGACGTGTAACTGAGTGGAAACTCTTAAATGACAGCTTAACACAAAATATGGTGTTCTATCCTATTATGTTTGCTTTCTCTTTTTAGCCCTGGGCTTCCTTTTCTAGGCCAGAAACATGGGTTCTGTCATTTGTCAGTTTTTGTGGTTTTTTAATGAAAAATCTGGTCAACTTTATGCAGTTGTTTATTATAGCTACTGTATATACCAGTGATGGCGAACCTATGGCACGCGTGCCACTGTTGGCACGCAGAGTCATATCAGTGGGCATGTGAGCATTGGCCCAACTCAGGTACAGCATGCATGTGTGTGCCGCCCAGCTGATTTTCGGCCCTTTCGGGGGGAAAATGGGCCTACCGGAAGTCGGAAAATGGGCGGTTTCTGGCCTCCGGAGGGCCTCGGGTTGGTCAGGAAGGCCATTTTCACCCTCCCCAGACTCCTAGAAAGGCTCTGGAGCTT
>JANHFK010002813.1:665753-678632 GCA_036250565.1 Sibynophis collaris | reverse complement strand
GGTTGTCCTCTTCTGGCATCAAGTCCTCCTCGCTATCATACTCAGGTGCCAGTTGCACAGGATGATAGTGCCACACTTCAGTCGGCTCTTGGTCGTCTGGATTCATGGCCTGCTGCGCAGGACGCGGGCAAGCCACAACAATTCTATCAATTGGAACATTAGCTATTCTTTTATTGAGATTTGCAGTAGCACTTTTAAAAAGCCATTCAGTATGCCTCCACAAAGAACTTATTGCATGAAATAGCTATGTAAATTACTTTTCAGAAGGCCATGCTGTTAGCTGTTTACATATAGTCAAGCCCACATAGAATATGGCAGAGGTTTATCTTTTCTAAGTGCAAGAGCCCATCAAAATATTTGGGAATTGAAATGTTAATTTCAATAATTCATATTACACAATTTGAGACTTACTAAATCAATTTGTTTTTCCATCTCCTTCTGTTGCTCATGATTAATTAACTTTGTTTCTTCTAAAATTATAGAGAAGTGATCTTGTTCTTCAATGATGTTTCTTTCCATGCTTTGAAGCTGAGAGTTCATTGCCTAGAAATTTTTTTTTTTTTTTTTACAATTTGAAAAAATTATATGGATGTTTTGGTAACCATTATCTCACTGTGTAAGCGTAACTACAAATATTAGCTAGAAAATTAACAGGCAAAAATTAGACACACAATTTTACACAATTTTTTTTTTGCTTTTTATAAATTATATTAGAAACATGATCTGAATAAAACAGCATATTAGCACAATTTGTTTAACATCATGTAAGATTAATGTATCTCATTCTACTTCAAAATATTGAAAAAAGAGTAAAAGACTGTTACCATTAATTCCTGTTCCAATTCAGTATTTCTTGCAATTGCAGTTACATAAGCAAAAGTTTTTTCTTCCAACTGTTTTTCAAGGATGGAAAACTGAGAGGATTTTCTTGCTACCTACAAAGAATATGTATACAAACTGAAATGAACAAGGGTTGATATACTTTTATACATTTATTACATAGATAATGTAACTTCTATATACTGCAGATGATTGCGCCAATGACAGTATTTTTTTTTCACGATTTAGGGTATTAGTAATGGCAAATAACTGTATTTAAGAAAATATATACATAATTAAATTGCAAAGCATAAACTCATTCACATTCACAGTTCATCCCATTTACCTATAATCTTATCTGACTTATCCTTTTATTTTATTTTATTTATAAAATTTACTGGCTGCCCATTTTACTGCAAACTTTTTGTTATTTTTGTTAAAATCGACAGCAATATCAGTCATGTCTGGGACAAGAAGTACATAGATATCTGCTGTTTTATATGATGACAAAATATAGTTACATTTGATTTTGGCTTGTGGCACTATACTACAATAGCTATTGCATACTTCAGACAGTGACAAATTATCCCCAAAGGCCTTAATTATTCATTGGTTCAGTAGTGAGAATGATCTTAAGCCAATGTGAGTTATCACTATGAAAGAAACCATAAGGAAAAGAGATCTCAGTACTGATGCAACAAGCAAATTCTAGCCAGAGTATATTATTACAGAGGAATTAATGTATGCTCTTTGAACTTCCTAGGCACCATGTGAAAATAAAATTAAACTAGATAGCCTTCAAGAACACTTCTTAGTTTTTGCTTACTTCTCTTTCCAAGCGACATGATTTTGCAGCTTTCTCTAACAGCTCTTCCTGTATTGTTTGAAACTGATTAGTTCTCTGGGCAATGTTGTTTTTTAAAACAGCACTTTCTTCTTCTGATTTTTCCAGTTTAATACGTAGTTCTTCTAAATTTCTAATTAATATTTGCTTTTCTTTTTCAAATTGTTTACTGATAAGTTCCAGTTGTTTACACTTTGTCCCTTTAAAAGTGAGACAATGATGTTTAGACATTTATAAAAATTTAGGACATACAATATTGTAAAGCTATGCATTTTTACCTAAGTAATGTTAATCCGAGAATCCATTTTTAGATCCGCATTGATATTTTAGATCCCTACATTAGTCATAATATTTTGGTGCAGAATCTTCTTTTAACTGTTAATACAGATAGTCTTTGACTTACAACCACAATTGAGCCCAACATTTCTGTTGCCAAGTGAAAAAGTTGTTTTTTGTGTTTTAAGTGAATTTTGCCCCATTTTGCGACCATTCTTGCCATACTTGCTAGGGGAATCACTGCAGTTATTAAGTTAGTAACACAACTGTTAAGTGAATCTGGCTTCCCCATTGACTCTACTTTTCAGAAGGTTGCAAAAAGTGATCACATGACCTGGGGACACTGCAACTGTCATACATATGAGTCAGTTGCCAAGCGTCTGAATTTTGATTGTGTGACTATGGGGATGATGTATCAAACAAAAAAAAAATACTTCAGTAAATGCCATATCAAGCAAAAACGTGATCTACCATTTTTACATAGCCTAGAAAGTGACCTGTTTAGCTTTATCATCTCCTGAACCACTGTGGGAGTAGTCAGATTCTTGTCACAAGCATTTATTGTACTTTTAAACAGATTATTTTGGAGAAGCAACTATCTAGTATTCCAGAAACAAATTACGTTTTTTTCAGTTTCATTTGTAGAAATGTAGTGCCTTACTACTGAGGTCATATAGCCATTATACATACCTGCCTGATTTCCACTGAGTTTTACTGGTTCAGTTTCTAGGCCATTCAATTCCTGTACCTCATCATCTTCAGAGAAATCTTGACCTAATTTATAGGCCATATATTCTGTCTGAAGTTTCTGAATTCCTGCTTCTTGAAAGTTAATTTTTTGTCTAAGAAAAATAGCATATGATAATTGATTTATTTTGTATAACTCATGATGAATTTATTTGATCCTTAATTAAAGGATCCTAAACTAAAGTTAGTTAAAATAATACCTTAGCTCTTCTTTCAGAAGACTATCTATTTCAGACCAATTGCTGCACATTTCATTAGAGTGATTATCCTAAAAAATGTACAAAAACAGAAACAAATATAAAAAGAAATTGGTTATAATTAATTATTAATTGAGAAGCCATTCATGGATACAATTTATTTATTTCTCAACTTTTTATGACCATACATCTCACAGGAAGTGACTCTGGGTGGTGTACAATAATCCAATTAAAATTAGACATAAAGCAATAATTACTTAAAACCATTATATAATAATTATTAAAAACATAAAAAACTATAAAAGCAGAACTAAACAAAAGAAAATGATAGAGAAATGTTAACAATAATGGAGCCCCCACATAAGTAAACCTGTCTTGAAGGATCTTTGAAAAGTCAGGACTGTTGAGGCTGTCTCAACATTTTAAACAGGGGTGAAATCTTACCAGTTTGGGCGAACCGGTAGCGGACATTTGGGCTGGGTCGCTGGCTGGCCACGCCCCCAAACTAGTCACCCGGTCGCCCGGCCCATCACTCCTCACTTCTACTGTGTGGGTCCTTGCTTGCACAGAGTCTCTGCTCTGCAGCTTGCCTGCCTGAAGCACTGCACCCCAACTGAGCGGTCCTGATCTGCCTGCCAGGTAAGCCTGTGAGTTGCAGCCTACCTAGCTGCCCCTGCCTAGCCCCCACTGTCCCATCCTGCCTCCCCTACTCCCCTCTTTGTGGCCTGCACCCCTGCCATGCTTCCCTGCCTTCCAAGCTGCCTTCCCGGCGGTCCCCGTAGCCAGGCCCGCTTACAAAGACCTCCCCTACTCCAGTCCCTACGACTGGGTGGCCCCAACATGCTTGCCTGCCTTCCACGCGGCCTTCCTGGCATCCCCATGGCCAGCAGGCAAGCGGGCCTGACCACGGGGACCACCGGGAAGGCCGCATGGAAGGCAGGCAAGCATGTCAAGGCCGCCCAGCTGCGGGGAAGCTAGCAGCCTACTCCCTTCTCTGCAACCTTGCCATGCTTGCCTGCCTTCCACATGGCCTTTCCGGTGGTCCCCCAGCCCCCTTGCCTTCCAAGGTCGGTTACGCGTCCAGCCTGTGATGGGAGACGTACCGCTTCTGGCCTGGCCAGCAGATAGGCAGCTAGTCCTTGGGGGAGACGCAGCTGCTGCGGGAGAAAACTTCTCTCTGCTGCAGCATTTAATGTTGAATTCTGTGGCAGAGAGAATCCGAAGTTTTTTCCCTCCATTCACAGCAGAACAGCTGCAGCCTGTCCCTTTAAGGTACTTTGATCCTCTGGAGGGAGGGAGCCAGGGGGGACGACCATATAGGGAGCAGCAGCTCCGCTGTGAATGGAGGGAGAAAACTTCGGAATCTCTCTGCCACAGCATTCACTATGAGCCCTTCTCGTGCTCATACACACATTTTTTCCTACTGGGTTCTGTGAGGGTTGTCATGTGACAGAGTGGGCGTGGCCATGAGTGACATCAAGTTGGCCATGCCCAATCATAGGACCCACCACCACCAAGCCACGCCCACAGAACCGGTACAGAAAAAATGTGAATGTCACCACTGATTTTAAATGTTGAGAAATTGTGAGGATATTTCCAAAAAATATGTAAGATGAACCTGAAAAGAAGGAAAAACAAATACACCCTATATTTTGTCCCCTCTGCATCATTTCAATTTTTTATTTCCTTTTCCTCATTATTAGTGTAGTTCTTATATCAGAAAAGGGACTGAATACTTTATAAATATCTACTATTACAAGTAATCCTCGATTTACTACCATTTGTTTGATGACTGTTGAAAGTTACAATGGCACAAAAAAGATGACTTATGACCGTTTTTCACACTTACAACCACTCTAGCATTCCAATGGCCACGTGATCAAAATTTAGACACTTGGCACCTCAATCATATGCCCTCAGGTTATGTGATCACCTTT
The DNA here is from genome assembly GCA_036250565.1 of Sibynophis collaris. Lineage (NCBI taxonomy): Eukaryota > Metazoa > Chordata > Lepidosauria > Squamata > Sibynophiidae > Sibynophis > Sibynophis collaris. Next base: position 673,812 of record JANHFK010002813.1, on the reverse strand, counting down.
TGCAACCTTCTGACAAGCAAAGTTAATGGGGAACTTAACTGTGACAAGAAAGATCATAAAATGGGACAAAACTAATCAAAAAATGTCTCACTTAGCAACAGAAATTTTGGTCTCAATTATGGTGATAAGTCAAGGACTACATGTATCAGGAGCTACTGTGCTTCCAAGAGCACTTTATCAGGGGAAAGAATGACACAGTAGTTCCTGTTTGGAATTGCTTTCTTTATCTACATAGTGTGCTACTGACAGACCATTCTCTAGCAGAGATCCCCCAACCCCTGGGCCGCAGCCCACTACTACACCACAGCATGTTTGGAACCAGGCTGCAGAAGCAGTGGGGCAAGCGCATTTGGGTGAGTGCACACCTGTGAAGCTCCATTTGTGCAAGTGGCAAATGGAGCTGCATGTGTGTGCGTGCTGGCCCGCCGCTCATGCGAAACCATTCCCTCTCCCTCCCCCACCAGTCCATAAAGCCGGAAATGTTGGGGATCACTGTTCTAGAGTTTTTGAATATTTTGTTAGCTGGTCAGCAACTAGTCAAGTTAAGGATGTGTAAATACAGTTATTCTATTCATGCAGAGGAGCTTTTACAACATACTTCCTTAAGCAAGAGCCCATATGTCATCTCATAAATCCCATTTAAGATTGGGGGTATCCCTAACTTGGAACTCAAAGGTTGGATTTACACCATATGGTGAACTTTTAGCTCATAAAACATATTTGCCACTGGTTGGATGTGATAGCTGGTTCATGCAATATGCTAAAATAATGACTGGGTTACCATAACATATGGAATCATCTATACTCACCTCTGTTACAGTCCGTGTAATATGTAAATCCCACCATAAAGTAAAACAATAGCTATTATAAGGGTTTCACATAGAAGGGTCCTTGGCCCAGTCTTTCAATCCTAAAAAAGACGACAGTAGCAAGCTACTTCTGAAAATCTTGCCAAAAATCTGCAGGGACTAGTCCAGACAGTTACTAAGAAGCAGTGCTGACTTGAAAGTATAGGCACACAAATATACATACATAAGACAGTTAACAGATCCTTCAAAAAATATCAGAGAAATCATTGTACCTCTTTTGATGAACTTTGGGTCAACTGGAAAATAACATTTTCTAAAGTTTTCAGTTCAATTTTTGAACGTTGAATTTCTTGACAATACAAATTAAGTTGCACTTTTTGTCGTGCAATTAGTGCTTTTAAATCTTCATTTTCATTTATTATGGCACTTTTTTCTTGAAGTCCTGCTTTTTGTTCTTGAAGTTTATTTTCAAGGATCTGATTCTTTTGCTGAGAATGTTTGAGCAAAAATTCCACTTCAGACATTTTTGCTTCCATACTTTTAAGGTTTTGTATTCCAGTACAGTTCTCTTCAGTTAATTGTCTAAAATGCAAAACAAAATTAAACAGGTTCTTCAAGATTATCTTATTCTCAACATGATTTCTTTGACAATAATTGTTTGAGTCACAATTTTATTTTGAAAGTGGATTCTAAAAATCAGGCTGTGCATTTACATATAATCTTTTAGAATATGAAATCTTCATCCTGACTTTTTTAAGACTGTCAAAAACTAATAATTACAATAAGGCATTAATAATCTACATTCGACAACTTGGAGTCTACAGGCACAAAAAACACACAAGTTAAGCCATTATATAAATTGGCACAAGCCTATCACAATTTTTTATATTAATACATGTGTGCATGTAAGTGTGATATCTATATATATCTACACATACACACTTACCATTAAATGGTCCATGTCTTCTCAGAAGCTTACCAGTTTTAAATGTTTTATGTTTTGAGACTTGTAGCATCAGAGAAAATTGTGCAGTATTGCCCACTGCCAGAAAGAAGTTAAAAGGTGGCCAGACTTGGAAGTATTTGTCTTTTACAGTAATATAGTTCTTCAAACAATAATATACTTTTGTTTTCTGTAGTGTTTTATGAAAATACACCTAACAGCTAAAAACAGAAATTGAGACTCTGTTTTGCACATACGTAACATCCCTTTGTAAACCATAAAGTGTATGGACAATATATCAAGGGTTGGCAATTCCCAGCATCTATTTTGTGGCATCCAGCAATTCCAGATAGCTTTGAATTTTAACTGTCAGTTTTCTCCCTTTCAATATGATTATTAATAATATTTTATGTGTAGTCTTCCACCTATGACAACAATTGGGACTGGATTTCCAGTCATAAGTTGAGGCATCCACATGCCAAGATCCAATTTTACGATCTTTTTTGTAATGGTCATTAAGTGAATCCGCAATTGTTAAGTAGATAGGGGTCATGTGAACCCTTTCTTCTGAAAGTCACAAAATGCAGTCATGTGACTATGGGGTCTGTGTGTGTGTGAACTATATATCACTTTTTATATCAAAGCATCCAATGTGATTGAGAAAACATAAAATGCACTATATAAAGTATGAACTAAAACAATATAAAAATATACAGTAAGAGAAAAGAAAAGGAAAATGGGAAAAATATTAAGCTATCTTTCATATAAAAAAGTCCTGACGAAAGGGATTAAACTACAACAGATGCCTATAATATGTAACAGTGGGTACCTCACAAATTTCAGATGACATCCCAAAATATAGGTGTCACTTTATACAAGATCTGCCACGAACAACCACAAAGTGATACCCTGTGGTTCTAGATACACATAGAGTCCCCCCCATCAATAAATTCAATAATAAACCAGGCATAAAGATGGTCCATCACGTCTGTCTTTCATGCCTCTGAAAAAAATAGCTCCATATACCTATTTGGGAACAATATTATTATTGGAAGTATTTGTCAGTGGGTAAGAAATGGAATTTCAAATTGGAATGGAGGAAGATTTAAATCTCACTCTTGAACTCCAGAAAAGGGGCGTTGGTCTTACCTGAGACGCCCTTTCTCTTGCGACACTCAAACTTTGCCCATCTTTGCAATAAACCAATTTTATATTATATTATAAAAGATTGTTCAGTGATTTTCCCATTTTTAAAAGTTTTTGGCTTAAGGCATTTTATTGCTATTTGACATAGCAATATATACCTATTTATGTGTGCCTTTAAGCCAATCTTAACTTCTGGTTATTGTCTGCACAAGTCCCTGCAGTTTTCTTGGCAATATTTCAGAAGTGGCTTGCCGTTGCCAGGTTCTGAAGGCTGAGAGAGACTAACTGGCTCAAGGTCACCCAGCTGGCTGGGTGCCTAAAGCAGGATTGGAACTCACAGCTTCCTAATTTCTAGCCTGATGCCTTAACCACTACATCAAACTGGCTCTCGCAACCTATTTGCTTATAATCTAATATTAATATTTCAAAATCTAAAACTTCTTCTGTGGAATACAAAACAATACACAAGAATGTGAAGAATCCAGTTACCATTAATATTAAAACTATATACTGGACAAAATCTGCACAAAGGTTGTTGTTTACCTGTTATAAGGCTTGAATGGGACATACAACTATTTCCATTAACCATTATCAAATGTCAGAAGACTTCATGATCATAAAAGCAATTGTTTGTTTAAATGCCAAAATCTAACATAGACAGACCCTTACCTCAATTGATCTTTTATGTTTTCAAGTTCACTTTTATAGGCATTACATTGTGTGAGCAACTTCTCCTTTTCATTTACACAGTTTATTAACTTTTTTTCTAAAATTTGTTCTTCAACTTGGACCTGAACAAAAAAAAAGTATTCAGAACCAATCAAATATTTATCAAAATAATAAAATAAGGCAGAAATCAGTCTGTCAAGTACGTAGGTCATGTGATTGCTGGGATGATGCAACGGTTGGACATGCAATGATCAGTTGTAAGTCATTTTTTCAGTGACATTGTAACTTTGAACAGTTGCTAAATGAATTATTATAAATTGAGAACTACGTGTAATTTGGGTTATTTTTGTTTTTTTCTTTGCAGGTATTATATTACTTAGTTTCCTACAGTTGGTGATTGGATAGTATGCAAATGAAGTAAATACATAAATAAAAATAATGCAATCATATGCATGTCTACTGAATTATCAGCTCATTTAGGACAAATAGACTTTTTCCTGGGTAAATCTGTATCTTTCTAAATTCTTATAAAATAGCATTACATTCTATCTATCCTCCAAATCTTTTAACAGCAAGAATTATGTTTGTGATATACAATAAATCTGATTTTTATTGGCTAAGATGCTATTACAGTACGGGCAAAAATATATTAAACAACAGTAGTGACTTTAGTTTTAGAACTAATAATTAAAATCATAGTTTATGGTATATAAAATGTTCTTTTAAATATCTTGGGAGTCTTTTCTTACCTTTTCCAGTTTATTAGTTATTTTCTCTTTGTATTGTTTAAATGTTCTTGTCAACTCCTCAGCATTATACAGTGCCTCATTTCTTTGCTGTTCAGTTCTTTAAATGAAAATAGCAGTTCAGTTTAAAGAGTTAAAATAATGGTTCATCAACAAAAAGACAATAACTGAACAACAGAGAATACATATTTGTTGGATATCATTCAAACATACCTCATTTCTAAAAAGCTTTACATAAAGATCTACAAAATGTCAAGGAATCTAAATTACATGTTTTTCATGAGAAATGAAGAATAAATTTAGCTTTGTTCAAACATTCCTTCATAAGCAGATCTATTGATGCAAGAACCTTTTGTAAACCTCCCAAAGTTGGTTAATAGCAGTATGGGCGGCATATAAATTTAATAAATATGTAAATTTTGAATGTGGCTCAGAGCACAGCAGGAAGCCTCAGTAGAGAGTAGTTATTGAATATGCTCAATCACTAAAACAGACCAACAGCATAAGTGGATTGATAATTTTCTACATCTATTTCCAATAAATTTAACTCTGAAAGTAAACCTGAAATGCATGCAAATTGGAAATGTTAAATATTATTTCCCCTCTCCAAAACTAAAGAATTGTACAAGTGAGACACTACTATTTATTTCCATGCCAATTAACAGCTTTGTAGATACAATAGTTATTTGTAAAAAACAAATAATCCATTGTTTCTTTAACTCTCTGCACATTTAAACCAGTGCCTATATTTAAAATGTAGGCCTGAATAAGACTCCTCTGTTTCTACATGCTTTACATCATGGATTTCTTTATATACAGGTAACAACTTTCAGAACAGAAGGGCTATTTCAATGTCTCTGCAGAAAGATCAGTTTGGCCCTCCCCCAATTGTAGCAACCATTTCATTAAAATACCCAGTAATCTCACCAATCCTAAGAAAACTTAAGCAAAGTCCAGTCCATTATTCCAGCTGTGTATCTAATGATTGAAATTGCCCAAATGTTCATTTCCTTGATGGTATTTCCTTCACTGAGTTTGGATTTTAAGATCTGCACTCATGATCTATTCACTAACTTTCTTGACTTCAATGTACTTGATTTTGTCAGCCTAAAGGAATTTTTATTGGTACAAAAACCAGTACAACCTGCTGATTTTGTATGTGTGTGTATATATATATTCAATATGCACCAAAACATATGACATACAACAATACTGCTGAACACTATTTTATTTTAAAAAATATTGAGCATACTAAAAATTATTCTACAGCAAAAATGTATATTGTTAAGATTTCAGAATTAAAAAGAAAAATGCATGCAATTTTGTCACCTCTTCCCTTGTTTGGACCATCCAATTAAATCATGCTTCATTTTTTTATAATCCTCCTTTAATTTCTGCAAATCATATTCTTTTTCCATTAGCATTTTCTGGCTTTCTTCTAATTTATCTTCTGTATCCCTAAAGTACAGATTTTAAAAGAATATGGTAAATTTACTTATAGCAAAGATATTAACAGCTGGAAAGCATTGTCATCTACCCAATTCCAATCATATTTTCAGTATGGAAATTTGAAATAAATGGTCAGAGTAATGTACACTAAGGCAGAGTCTCCCAACCTTTCTGGCTCAGCGGGATAGATGGATAGTTCCATGCGAGCGGTGGGCATACCCTTGCCCACTGCAAGTGGAGATGCATGTGCACTCAGCTGCCAATTCCACTGCCCGCTTCCAAATGGCTCAAAGCCAGGTAGTGGCCTGTGGCACAGGAGTTGAGGACCCCTGCACTAAAGATCAGAACATTATTTACCAGTACTCCTTTATCTACAACTATTAGGTCAGCGACTGTTCCAAGTTATGATGGCACTGAATGAATAGTGGTTATGAGTGGTCCCCAGAGTTCTGCCAATCCCAGCATTTTTTTGCCATGTATACATATACATTTGAACTAGACTGTGATGTTTCATATATGTGTGTGTATTGGGTATATACATAATTCTTATCTTTTGAGAGTTGAATGCAATGAAATTTCATTTTAATGTATGCTGGTTACTGTACATTTAAAGTGACAATAAAGTTTTATTCTATTCTATTCCTTTCTGCAGTCACATGATCACCATCTGGTGCTTGGCAATCCATTCATACTTACGTGTCTCACAATCATATGTCGCTATTTGTCATCTTCCCTACCAACTTCTCCAAAAAGACAATGGGGAAGCCAGCAAGTCACTGGGTTAAATTTCTCTCATCCATGTACTCTCTGCCAAGTCCCTCTGCACCACCCACTCACACACACACCCCACCCCATATCCCCAGGCACCCCCCTTCACCTGCATGGTGCCTGTCACATACCTTTGTGAACCCCTCTCAACTGAGTGGCACCTATTACACACCTCCTTGTACTCTCCCCAACCCTGCCAGTGTCTTGCCTCTTGCACACCGTGTATACTTTGCCCAATTCACACAACTCGTGTGCATCCTCACACTCCCTAATCCACACCATGCCTGTCACACACTCTCCTGACTTATGTCTTTTGCCTGCCTTTCCTGACCCATGCCTTTTGCACACCGCTTGTGCACTCACACGCTCTTGCCATGCTATGCAGTGGATCGCATGTATATTCCTTACCCATCCCCACACCTCCATGCACCCCCTCACTTCTTCCCACTTATCTATGGGCGTGGACTTGCAATTTCTTGCTGGATTCAGCATTCACTTTGATTATGAGAAGCCAGCAGGAAGTTGCATCGCCTAAGGACCAAGGTATTCACTTAACAACGTCAACCAGGACTCAGAGATTGCCATTGCTAAGCGATACTCTTGCACTTTATGACATCATTTACCAATGGAAATTCCAATCCCAATTGCTATTATAAATCAAGGACTACTTATATTCAATTAGTTTTTAGCAGGATGGGAAGGGGTAGAACATTCATTCATTCATTTGTACACTCACTATCATTACCCACTTCAAACCAAAGACTCTGGCAGCTAACAACAATGATAATTAAAAAAACATCAACCCCGCTCCAACAGAAAATAAATAGACAATTGGTAATTGAAATTAAAACAAGCAAACAGACAAACCCATCAATACAGATACAAATATCTCAAGAATGCTAATTAACAGATTCCAATGGACTATAGAAAAGTCTATCCAGAAGATGACCAAGCTGTGAGTGAAAGTGAGCAGACTCCCATTGGTGAAACTGACACATAACACAAAGCGATGCAAAGACTGACCTGGTCACAGTTGCTATCTGGTCCTCAAACAGGAGCTATAAATTTAGGAGGATCCCCAAATTTGTTCTGGCTCTATTTGGGGTAATGCAACCCCATTCAGAACAAGAAATAAAGAAGAGATAAAGAATTCCCAAAATTGGACGACCTAGAGCCGTGATGGCAAACCTATGGCACGTGTGCCACAGGTCGCACATGGAGCCATATTAGTGGGCACGCGAGGATTGGCCCAGCACAGCTGCAGCACGTATGCGCGCGCTGCACAGCTGATTTTCGGGCCTTTGGGGGAGGGAAAACCACCCTACCGGAAGTCGGAAAATGTGTGTTTTCCGGCCCCTTGAGAGATCGGGAAGGCCGTTTTTGCCCTCCATAGACTCCTAGAAAGGCTCTGGAGGGCAAAAAACCAGAACTTCCAGTCCTACTGGAAGTCGGAAAATGGGTGGTTTCCGGCCTCCGGAGGGCCTCCTTATGGGTGTGGGCACACATGTGTGACTCCGCCTCTCCCCCCC
>JANHFK010002813.1:629685-649000 GCA_036250565.1 Sibynophis collaris | reverse complement strand
AGAGATTTGGTGGCAGGAGGCGATCCTGCATGTACATAGGTCCTATGCCGTGGAGCGCTTTAAAGGTGGTCACCAGCCACTTATTTTTGTTCTTTAAAAAAATGGTACTATGCTTGCAAGGACATCCCTCACCTTCTTCTCCTAGTTATAAAATGGTCACCTAACCACCTAACACTCGACACTTGCCTGGCATGGCCATTTCATTCTTAAGAAATTTGGGGTGGAAAGGGAAAAACGTCACGGGTGCTTGTTTTTTCCTTTAAGCTTCGTCTGCCATCCTGCGGCCTCTCATTATCTCTTCCTAGTTACCAAAAGTTGTGCAACTTTGCAGCAGTCCGATGACTATGTTGGAACTAAGAAGAAGATATGGAACCTTGCTCATGGATTTGGATCCATGGCTTTGGATTTTGATAACTAAGAAAATTCCTCCATCCATATTTGTCTGAATATATGTTAATCTACATTTGTGAATGGTTTGTTAGTAGGAGCTGTTCATATTTTATGCTTTCAAAGAAAAACACCTGGTCTTTTCACAATCAAAATTTAATGTCCAAAGCCTGATCAAGACGTTTGCCTATTAAAGGCACTCTGAAAATAGTGGCTCTTAAAGTCACTCTGTGGCTAGCTCTTTTTTCCAAAGAAGGGTGTTAAAAATAAACACTGACCTCTTATTTGTCCGCTTTTCATGAATTTCTTGCAAATGTTATTTGTTTCTAAGGAAATGAAGCTGTTTTTCAACCATAAAGTGTACTTGAATATCAGATTCCATTCCATTGTTAGTTTGAGCTGATCTCTACAAAAAAAAAAATTTCAGGGCAAACATCTTGAGCCCCATAACTGATTTTGGAGATAAGTGATAGCTAATGTGACCAGAAGTTACCCCAGTACGCTGCTACTTGAGGCAAGAAGAGGATCTGCTATTCTTGCACAGATGTCTGGCAGGTGCAGTCATGCTGTTCTCCCTCCTGACCAGCAGATTGTTGGGCAACATGTTATTCTGAGAGGGTCTCCAAAGTAATACAACTCTCACAATGTAGGCAGCAGATATGGCCAGCCCACAAAGCATCAGTATGAGTACTCTCTTCAGAGCAATGCCAATAGGCAAGTGCTCAAGAGAGATGTTCACTTCAACTCAATGAATCAGCTTTTCAGATGGTGAATTGGGAGACAGAAGTGAGACCTTGGCCTTGGTTCATTGTCTACCCATCTACTGATTAAAGCTGCTATTTTGTTTGGCTTGCTGGAATGACTGGCCTTCATCACAGCAACAGTAGAAAAAATGTTTCGTATTGCAATGTGTTTTGTGCTATGACTTTGTAAATTACCCAGAGCCTCTGGATTGAAGCAGTTTACACTTCTTATAATTTTTTTAAAAAATCAAACTAATGCAGTGTCAATGTTTGATTGAGACTGCTTGGTGGAGTTTATGCTGGCAGATACAGAAAAATTAATTGCTATGGATATTGAATTAAAATTCCTGCCTCCTGCATAAAACTACACTTTCTAATATTTTATAGGAAGAAGTTATAGATAGCATATCACTTGACCATGAGAGTAGTTATGTTCCTTTTATTCATTTACAAGAAGGGCATCCCAGCATTTCTTACCTACCATTCTGGACACAGATAAAAATGGTAGAATGACTGGCCCTGTTCTGCTTTGACCAGATCCTGACTGTATAACAATAGCACTTAGAATTATATACCACTTCATAGAGCTTTACAGCTCTCTCTAAGCAATTTACAGAGTCAGCATATTGCCCCCAACAATCTGTGTCCTTACTTTACCCACCTCAGAAGGATGGAAGGCTGAGTCAACCTTGAGCATGGTGAGATTTGAACTGCCAAATTGCAGGCAGCCAGCAGGCAGCAGAAGTAGCCTGTGGTACTGAACTCTAACCACTGCACCACCATGGTATAGAAAAACATAGCTAAAGGCATTGTTCTGAAATTCTGGTCTATTCTGGTCTATTTTTTTATGCTTTATACACTAGCTTCAAGATAATAGTCTTCCTTACCAAGAGTCAAAAGATGTATTAAGTGAATTGTCTTATTTTACCAAGATAAAGCGTTTTGACACTGTACAGGGCATGTTGCAGGGATACAGCTAAGTTGGTACACAGCAGATAAAGGTGACTGAAATGTTACTCACAACAATGATGAAAATAATAAAAACAGAGGGACTCTGACTGTATGGTACAGAATTCTTCACCAACAATTCATGTGATAAGCAAGCACTGTGTAGGACAGCCAAAAAGTAATTGTTCTCCATCAACAAATATTTCAGAATTTCAACCCATTTTGAAATAAAAATGGAATCATTGCAGAATTTAAGGTTAGGCTTTATTTGGGAACAATTAGCAAACCAATTCTATGTCAGAGACACAAGGTGAATTAAGCATTATAAAGGAAATCTGCAGAAATTTTATCCTTTAAATCACATCGCATAAATTATATTCCAACAATCGAATTGCAATATAAGTGAGTGACTTGGGGAATGTTATAGTCAGGGGCTCCAGCAGTAATTAGTTGAATCAGTAGTAAAATGAAGCAGAGATTGCTGAAGTGAGGAATTGCTTCTCAGATTTAGACCAAAATAAGTAAAGCCATGTGGAGGAAATCAAAACTAAAATAACATCAAACCCAATCTTCATAACATTGATTTAAATTGTCCTAATCACAAGACATACTGAATTGAATACATACATGTAAGGAAATCTAAAGCGCTCTTGATCACTCCTGCTGCCTGACCCATCAGGTAACACAGAAAATGCCCAGTTATCACAAAGCAGATTGAGACCAGAACCTCATAACGATCAATTTGATCAACCCCAATTTTCACCAAGGTATGAAGAAAGCATCACCAAATGATCCAATTTCCTCTTCAGATCTGAGGTTCATCCAGATATGATTCATACCCCTAGAAAACATTTACGAGTCTTCAAAACCTGCGAAAAATTAAAGCTATAAAAGTATTAATCCAAAGCAGAAATGGTTAAACTATCTCTTTGGCTTAGGCAAAAATATACAATTTTGGCAAATTGATTTTAAGACTTTTTGGGCTGCACAAAAAAATTCTACAGAACCAAGTCTACAATCTTATTGTCATCTCGCCATCCTCCCAAGAAGCAGACTGATTCCTTGAAGCAATGTCAACACAAAACTAAAACCTTGTGCCATTTAATTCTCTCGGGGGAATCCAGATGCACACAGCAAGACTGGGCTTACCTTGGTGTATTGGCTGACAAAAACCAAATCTTCTGACAAGCTGTTAGCTTGGCCCTGATTGGAAACTATCTTTAATTAAAACACCACATCAAAACCCTAAACCAATTTCATCCCAGCTCAGCTAAGTGCTTTGTACAAAACATTAACTCTAAAATCTCATTACACATTAGCAACCCCTGTGACAAACATAAATGATAATTTAGCTCTAATGCAGTCAAGAGTAAGCCATTTCTTTTATTAAAAAAGAGGGGGGGGACTCGGTGCATGGACAGCAACAGCATTCCAGCTGAAGACACAGCAAAATATTTTAATTCTTGATTCACTTTCTGCAGATAATTGGTAAACTGGTTGTGTAATGCATTATATAAATACTGAGATTTATAAAATATTTTCTCTTGTCAGCCGGACAACCTGCAACCCATCCCATCTTAAAAAAAATAAATTAATTAATTTTTAAATTCCAAATAGAATAGCCTATGGGAGAAGGGGGTGGAAAAATCAAAGGGTGAGGAGACCCACCTAATTCCATGCATCACCCCAGCTGCAAGGAGGACAATATTCTCAGATTTGGAGATGCAACTTGATTTAATACAAATGTAAATGTTTTATTTACTATTGTTCTATGCATGGTGAAAAGTTCAAGGAAAGATATTACAGCCTTATCCAGTGAAGTAATTTTATGATGCAACAGGATCACAGCTCTCGGCGATCTTAGCCAACTGGTTTAACCATGATGGATAAGGCTTTGAGAATTGTAGTCCCAGCACCTGTGGTGGAAGCCAGATTGGTGTAATGATTGATTGTCTAACTTGGTTGCCATTGAAAGAAGCACTTAAACAAATGATCAATCAGCTGTTCCTATATCAAATGATCAAGGCTGGGCATAGGCAGCCTTTTCAGCCTAGGGAATATATTTTATCTTGATGATTTACCTGGGATTGCAGGGGAATGTAGCTAATGACATCAGAATGGATGTGGCTTACATTTTCAGACCCTAAAGAAGGGACTGGAAAAAATTGATCTGCTTTTGTTATTGGGCTTTCAAGGGGTAGAAATACTTAAAAAGAGTATGTGAAGAGCATGTGGTAGTCATGACCCTCTTTATATGTTGGACCCATTCTTGGACCAGGAGGATCTACTCATGGTCACTTATGCCTTAGTCACTTTCCAGATGGACTACAGCAATATCAAGAGCCTTTGGGGGCTGCAGCTAGACCAGAATGTGATGGCCCAGGCAGTCTTGGGTGCACCATGAAACATCATGTAATACCAAAACCTCATGAAATGCAGTGACTTCCAGTAGATTTCCAGTTGAGGTTAAAAATGCTGATTGTGACCTACAAAGCCACAGGGTCATGATACATGAGCACTATCTATCTTTGGGTGGTTTGTACCTGTCCCATTAAATCCAGCAAGGTGGGCATGTTCCAGAACTTTTCTATGAAACGTAATCTTATGGGACCTATACCTAGAGGACATGTTTTCTTTGTCACAGCCTCTGCCCTCTGCAAGTCTGCTCCCCTAATATTCAAATGGCCTCAATCCTATTGGCTTGTCAAAGGGCTTTAGAAACCTGGTAGTTCTTTCAAACTTTAGGACCAGAATGTTAGTGGAGCTCTGTTTGAGTTTTTAATCCTGTGTTGATTGAGGAAATTATTAATTTTACTGGCATTTTATTGTATTTTTTTCCATGGTTTTTGTATGCATGTTATTTCTGTGCTTCATTAGCCACCTGGCGTTATTTGATTAGGATGGGTGGCCATAAAATTTGCAGAAATAATTAAATGTATTTTTCTTCCTCCAAAATGGAAACAAATTAGTTTGAAAATAGTAGGGAAGAACCTCTACAGCACTTCTAAGATGCCTATAGAGCAGAAACTCAATTCTTGGTATCCCTTTCAGTCTGCCTCAAAACTAGCTCTTCTTTTGGAAAAACTTTAACTCTCCGGATCATTGTCAATGTTGCTTTCACCTTTCAGAGAGACCCCTTGTTTTCTCACCATTATCCTCATTCTCTGGCCTTAACAGTCCATCAATCAGCAAAAGAATCTACTGTACTTGGTAACTTTTCTGCAGCTATTCCATTCATCTTCTCCTCTCTATCTCCACCTGCCCCCACGTTTACAACAGCCTCAACACCAAAATGTTAAGGAGGAAGAAGGTAGAGGCAGAGTTGTGTGGAAATAGTGCAAGTTTTACATTATTTTCAGTTCAGTTTATATAGCCCCTTGTCTCATAAACATGACTTGGGTGTGTCACAAGTTAAAACAATAAAACATTCACAAAAATAAAAACAAAATAAATTAACCAGTAACATAAAACACGGAAGAGTGCCATTTCAAGATCTTACAACCAGCTTCATAGATCATCACATTAATCCCGTAGTTTCTTGAGCAAAGCCGAGACAAAGCTTTCCACAATACAGCAGCCGAGTCCATACATCATGCTGAAGCCAAAACCAAAGCAACTGCCTTATGACTCAATAAGTCACATGAACCCACATAAATAAAGTTGCTACTCAAAGACAGGGATGTTCAATATAAGCAACAGGAAAATGGAGCTAATTGGAACATACATTAGTGGGGCAAGCTAGAAGGAACTGACCCAGGAAGAGAGCTTAGAATCAGCAGATAGCTCACTGAAACAGCAGCGCCATATGCACCTGACTCTTAAAGAAGCAAAATCCATACTAGGAATTGTCAATAAAGGAATTTGAAATAAAAACGTAACAGGAGAAAGCTGTTATATAAATGCAGGAGGGGTCAAACTTGTAATACTGTGTACTGTAGTGTTCTATTACCGACTTATTATGCTGAAAAAGGTGACGAAAAGGCCACCTAATTATTACAGAGTTAAAGGAGCTCCATTTTCAGGAGGAAAACAAAGTATTTGGGGCTTGTTAGTTTGCAGCAGAGGAAGATAAGGGAGGAAATAATAGAGATATATAAAATAATGCATAATTGGAAAAAATGAGGCCAGGGAGAAAGTCCCTCTTCCCCTTTCTGGCAGCATTAGACTTTTGAGGCATTTATTGAAACTGAATGCAGGGAGATCCACTAAAAGTGATAGTAGTTTTTAACACAGCACAGCCATGAATTGAGGTGGCTTTAAGAGGCGGACTGAGCAAACTCATGGATGATCAGACCCCTTAATAGCTATGTTCTTGATAGCTGGATGCAACCCTCCAAATTACTGGCATATAGCACTAACTGGAGAGAAACATTAGGGGAGGAATGCTACTGTCCTACCCAAGCTTATGTGTTTCCCAAATACATCTACTTGACCACTGAATGAAGAATCTCACAATCTTTATTCTGGTTCACCAGAACATTTCTTCTATTATTAGCCTGCCAACTACAGTTTTCAGGGGCTAAACCATAGATTACTTAAAGTTGAATATAATTCTATTATATGTTATTTCAGCCCCTGGGCCTGTATCCATTTTTTGTCATAAGCCTGACCAGCTAAAAAGATGAAGAGTTTACTGAGATTCTGATGCATAAGAATTACAAAATAAAATGGGGGGGGGAGGAGCTGGAAAAATTTCTCCCCCCCCCAAAAAAATGACATGGAAATAAATGAATATGCCAAATAATTTATGTAAATACAGATGTATCTTAAACATATCAAGCAAGTGCATTTAATTTAAAACTGTGTTTCAAAGATTAGCAGCTAGCAAGCCTGGCGTTCCATTTAGAATTAAATAGTTTACAAATTTGATCTAAAGGATTAACAAGAACAGCCAAACCCTTTCTGGGTTTGGTTAAAGTTTTTCATGCTTTTCCAAAAGCAGCTGGGCTTTATTCCTGTGGGTATCCCACGGAGAAGTAAGCTTTTGCACAGGTGTGCATTCAGACAGAAGTTGCTGGTTTTTTAGACAGTGAAATAAGCTTAGTTTTTCCCCTTATATACACAAAAGCTAATTTTGTACAACAGCAATATATGTTCTTTCTGTTGGCTCATGATGGTTAGATGAGGAGCCTTCTCCTAAACTTTGGGCAACTTGGTATTTACCTTTGAAACCTTCAACAGTTTACGTCAATAGCCTAATGAGAAGCTGTTCCACCAAGCTTATATATAGCGAATTTTTCTTCAACCATCTTAGGGTTAGAGCAGATTCAGTGGAAGAAGTTTCTGAAGACCAATATCCTTGAGGGACAAAGGAGCAGGAGGAAGAGGCACGGACTAGGCAATGATCCGATAGGAGACAGCTTAGCAAACAGAAGGAATGTGGACATTGCAAACATCTTAAAAGGGACCCTCCTTAATTTTTTGAACTATAAAAATAAGGGGGGGAAAGATGTACTTTCAGACTTGCAAGATCGCGTCAGGTGGTATATTGTGACATCACAATGTTTTTTGCCTTTGCAGAGGCGTGTAGGTGTGGCCTGCATGGGGCCCATCTGGCCCACCCGTTTGACAGACCTCAGGGTTGGTACTTCTTGTCTGGATTACCTCAAAGTGTTGACATCTTGACATTCATATTTAAGCAATACGTTTGATCATTATTGTCTCTCATCTGACTCACCCTTGATGTCTTTTTTGAGGAGAAAATATTGCATTATCATCTGAAAAGTTTCGGAGAGCGTTCATTCTAAACTATAGCTTTTTAACCGTTGGTTATTCGATAAACGAAAGCAGCTAAATTCACACCACATTAAGCCACAAATAAACTTCACCACTGCTTTTGACCCCCCCAGTCACATGACCGCCAGGCCCACCCAGTCACATGACCACCAAGCCACGTACACCAAGCAAGCCACACCCACAGAACCAGTAGTAAAAAATTTTGAAACCCACCCGATATGGACATTTTATGTATGTTTTATCTTTTACAACACTATATATACTCGAGTAGTTTTTCTGGAGCATTTGTTTTATATTTGAACTACAGCTGATAGAAGCTAACTTGATTCTTGCTACTGAACAGCAAACAATGTTACTTAAGACATGACACATTCAGCCAGTATACCAATGCATAATTTACTAATTTAGCCTGTCCATTTTTAAACTGAGTTTTGCTCCTAAATTTGTCACGCATTTCTAAAATAAGGAAAAGCAGATTCCTTGTAAGCTTGCCAAGAACATGGATCTTCTTCCAGTGCATCTCATAAATGCAACCGCTTGTAAAATCTCTACCAGTGGAAAATGATATAATTTTGCTGCTACTACACTACTTCCATGGAAGGAAGTAAAAGGGAGGGGAGTCTCAATCTTCTTTGACAAATTGGAGGCTTTAGCTAACTAACCAAATCTACTGTTGTGGATACAGCCCACTCTCTACGTTCCTACTTTTGGAGGTGCTACTGAAAAACATTGGCAATTTTATCATAAAGATCCTCATGACTGCAATTTGTTTAAACTTATTTAAAAACACAGACACATCATTCAGAAGTACGCTCCCACTACACAATTTTTATTAGAAGTCAGCATATTGTAGAAATTTAAAACTATTCAAAATATTTAAAATGAAATGCGTGAAATGAAATGCTCTTATGTTAACAACTCAAGATGATATAGATGAAACATACTTTGTTCAACATATCAAGTATCTTTAAATAAAAACAACACAACCGATCTATATATATATAGGTGTGTTTGTAATACATGAAATACTGCACCTGTAATGCTTGGAAATACTGTTTGAGGTAGTTTCTTTTGTACTGGCAGCACCTGTGGATTCCACATCTGAGGTATTGGATGAGTGTGCAGTTCCATCAGATCTTCTGAATGATATCATGGTGTCATACAATAAAAATTGTCATAGATATTACAATTTCATATAACCTAGCATTAATCAAATTGACAAATATTAAATTTTGGCCAAACCAGATTTAGTCAGTCAGAAGTGGGATAACCTTTTTTCTAGTTTTCAAGATAAATACAGGTTAAAATCGCATTGCCAGAACCTTGAAATGAAAGCAAGTTCTTAATTTGAAATTATCTTCTCCCTTATTAGGCATGGGGAAGGATATTGCAATCCAATCTTTTATTTAAGATCAGTTTTTAAAGAGTTAAAATTGTAGACTGGTAATCTTTATTTAGCAATTACAACTGGAACCAGCAAAATGGTTGTGAAGCAAAGCAGCCTCCAAGTGAAACCACAACTGTGGTTACAATCTTATTTCAGCTTTCCTTTGCTTACAAACCTGCAAAGGTCATAAATGTGAGGACTGGTTGTAGTTACTTTTTCAATCACCATTGTAACAGTCATTAAACAAGGCAGCTAATAAAGGACTGCCTGTAGAATGAAAATACAGTACTGTATGAACAGACCATATACATCTGTTTCTGCTCCAACATACAAAACTCCATGTTTATTTACAGAATGAGAGGTTATATTTTTTACAAAAGGGCACTCATTTCTTTTCTGTATATTAGTTGCCATCTTTCCCTTTTTTATTTTGTTGTCCTTTTCATCACATCACTCTTCAAATTCTTTTAATCTTCAGTTTTACTTCATTATAAGAAAAACATTATTTACCATAGTGGAATGCAAACCCCTCTACATCACATATGTAGAGTATGTGTACACACACACACACACACGGGGGAGAGGGAGAGAAGTGTTTGCTTTGTTTGAATAGAAAGCTGAATGAATATTTTCCCATACATACCCAGTAGTGCTAGGAGAATCCAAAACAGGGGATTCTGGCACTATAACAGGTTCTTTTTCCTACAGGAATAAGATAGATTTTTTTCAGATTCTGTAAATATTCAACTCTCTAACGCTTAACATTAAAAAGATAATTTAACATGCTCATTTTTATTAAATAAGGAAATAATAAAGAACTTATTTTTTTAAATAAGTAAACCTGAATACCACTTACCAAAACAGAGGGCTCAGACATTCTTTGAATCATTTTTCTAGTATATGGGCCAGGGGGACGACCTACAGACTTTTTCTTCCCCTTTCTTTCTATACCATTAGTGACTTCCCTGGAAAAGAGTTTTAGTTTTAAACAGTGATATTGGTCTGTATTTATTAACAATTTCATTTCTGAAATTCCCTTTATAATTGTATTAGTTATGACTTATCTTTTGACTGTTCCTAAAAAGTAGATCTCTAAGAAGTGAAATATAAAAACAAGATATCAATAAAAACATGATATAAATTACACCCTACTAGAACCAGCAGAGAAAACCACTTTCAATTTATATTTCTGCATTATAACCATAAAACTTTCTAATCTGTCATTACTCCTTCCACTTGCTGTTGATAGTCAAAGTTTTAATCTGAGTTTAGGAAGCCATTTTGCTCAAACATAAAGACAGGTTTTGAGTTTACTGCACGAAACTATTCATTTCACTCTTGGCCAATTCTGTATTAAGATCACACATAGCTTGTATTTGCCAACTACTTACTTGATCTGGATAGATATATCATATGCTTTGTACTACTAAATACTACCTACTTGGATTGAGCATTTTTATGGTACTGTATGTAAGGATAAAAGTAGCATTGCTGTTAGAATTACATCTTCTATTTATTTCACACCTTTATTATTTGTTTAATAACTCAAGGTGGCAGACATAAATAATACTAATTTCTGCTTCTTTCCTCATAACAACAGCCTTGTCAGGTGAATTGGGCTAAGAGAGTAACTGGCCCAAAGTCACCCAGCCAGCTTGCATGACTAAGGCAGGACTAGAACTAACAGTCTCCTGGTTTCTAACTTGGTACTTTAACTACTAGACCAAATTGGTTCTTTATGCTATTCTAATTACACAAGCTCAACCTAGCCTAATATGGGCAATCCTTGACTCCCTAACCTTTAGGACTCTGCTTATTTCTAATTAGTCTTTGTTGGGAATCTATGTACAATTCTTTCAGTTTCTGTATGTCATTTTATTCAGTTCTAGTCTATTTACCGCTGATCAGGCACAGGCTTAGATGATTTTCTGCCTTTAATTTTGAACTCGTGGGAAGTTCCCTCAGGTTCTTTCTCAGCCTTAAAAGTAGCATTTGGTGGGCAAGGAGGAACACGAATTCTTAGGCCAAATAAATGTTTTTTCTTCTTTATTTCCTTCCCAGACATAAACCTGCATTTCAAGATATTAAATGCAGAACATGAAGACAAAACTTAGTTTCTTTAAATATGCAGTTCCATTTATTAACAAACTTATGGCACTACTCACAGCCTGCTCAAATGCCAACATTGAGAAAAACATAAATAAACCTTCATATAATTTCTACTCAGAAATAAAATCTGACTTAAACATTTAGACAAACAATAATATTCTGTTGCACCTACACATATTTTTAGGTAACACTTCAAAGAACTTTAGATTATTATCTGATTAACTAAAGGAAATAAAAGAGAAAATTGTATAAAACCCATATCGACTTACATGGTCTTGTAATCATTTAATGCCTCTAGAACATGTTCATATCTTTCAGATTTTGGTGTGTCTGCCAGCTGTAAAGTATTAATAAGTGATTTAATCTACTGAAATGTGCAGTAACATGAATTCATAAGCACTAATACTTAACAGTTCAAAGAGATATAACACACAGCAGCATTCTAGAAATTCTTATGTAACAGGGCAAAATTCTAAAATACCTACTGTAGCATATTAACAAATAAGAGGGGAACAGAAGTTTAGTTATCTTCATTATTCTACAAACAAGGCATTGAATAAATTGTTCTATATCTATCTAAACTGCTAAATATCGCTTGTGTTTATGGGTATAGTTTAATACTGAAATATAAATAATTGTTCCTTTGGTAAAATATAAGCAATCTGCATTCTGTGCACAATAAAATAAATATTTTAATAGAAGAATTTGTTGAGGAAATGACCACTGGATGCTGCAAATGGCTAAATGATGGGGGTGTAGCTATTGAAACTTCAAAATGGCATCATAAAATTGTTCTAGGGAGATTCATCATAACTTTTAAGTAACAGATTGTAAGGACAACATATATAAACATTTTTATTGAAAAATATTTTAAAAAGATCAAGTTGTTTTGAAATTCAAACTTCTTTCAGTCACAAGACCTCACTTTATATATTACCATATATAAGGTAGACAAAATATGTGGATTACTATAGGAGGAGTGGCAGAACCTGGGGGCACAGTTAAAAGAAGGATGAGCCTAGAATCCCTATGTGGCCAGAAGCAAACTAAGGCTAACCTCTCTTGAATTCTGTTGACCCTTATATAATGCCAAGCAAATGCTAACCATTAGTTGAGAACATTCCTATGCATAGGCATAAGTAGCAATAAATGTTTAAATGGATCTTCATGTGTGGACCTGATCTTTTGCATCTGACATTAACTTTCATATCTTAAGATTTTTAAAATACAAATAAAACACTGAAAAGAAATCATCTCAAAAACAACAATTCACAAGCATGTCAACATTAGCCAGGAGAACAAACTTTACATCTAGTACAATTTTACTATAGATTGAACAATTGTTAAAATATGTTTAACTGTTTGATCTTTTGAACTATAGAAACACATAAACAACATCAATATTTCAAAAACTTACTTCACCAGGATGGAGTCGATCCCAATTTTCATTAATGTATGTCATGAGTTCAAGTTCTGAATCAAAATATTTCTTTTTATGAATAACACTTAGGTTGTAAAGGCATAGATGTGCTATATCTACCCTAGAATTCAGAAGTTTAAATAACAATTAGTAAGTTTTAACATTTTAGATATGAGAATATTAACTGTCTAACTCACTGCAGTTGACTGGCTCTGTCCAAGTCGCCCCGACCGACTCAACCTGGCCAACTCGTTGAGGGCAATTCAATGTGGGATAAGTGAATTGCAGTGGGCCTTGTCTTGCTTTACATTTGAAACTTCTCAAGTTAGAAGTCCTCGAGCTGGGGTGAGCTGGAATTTTACTTGCCTCTCTCTTGAGTTATCCTGTGTTAAGTTGTCCCATGGTGAGACAGCTGTGGCGAGATGGCCAGGGAAGTCAGCTGCAGCAAGTTGTCCCATTCTGTAGATGACAGGCAAAACTATCGCCTGCCAACAATCAGCAGATCTATTTCACTTAAAAAATCCTGCTTTCTAAATATTTTGTTTTTCACTTTCTCAACTGATACCAGAGGATAACAAAAGTAATATATATATATACTAATTACTTGTGCAAAGTCTATTCAAATAATAAAACTACAAAACTATCTTTACAGAGTTGTGCAATGAGATGCTGAATATTTTTGCCTAAGATTGATTTAAGTTGTACTTACCACTGCAAGGGTAAACGTTTGAGGTATTCTGGTCCAGAACTACAAACTGAACAAATGAATGTATAAAACCTTTAAAAAAAAAGTTTAAAAGGCATATTCAGTGCGTGAACATATTCGCTTTAAAATTGTACTGATAGCAATTCATTTGACAAGATATTTAAGACTACAAAAAACATCTGTTTTCATAGTTAAAAGGAAATCAACAAGTGATAAATAAAAGATTGTTTTCAAGCAAATAGTGAAAAGTCTGGGTGTATGTTCTTATCAATCTTTTAAATGTTTTTAGCCTTACGATAAAACTTGACTCAGGGAAGACCATAAATAGAATAAGTCTAACAATGCACTGAAATAGCAGCATATTTATTTATTAATGCATCAATGTAAATATCCCAGTTTGTGTCAGAAGCATCACAATTAAAATAAGGCATACCAAAGGTCATAAAATTTAAAATACAAAAGGTTAAAATATTTACAAATTAAACAAATCTTGCCTGGAGTATCAGTTACAGCCATGGAGAATATATGAGTACAGGACTGAATACAGTCCTTCCCTAACACACACCAGAAGATCAAAGAAAAACATCTTACCTGTCACCATACAGCATTGGCTTTTGCAGGCACTGCACACAAGCCTCATGGAACCATTGTTTACATTTGCAACACTGTAGCATCTTCAAATACCAGCTTCATTAACAGTAAGAAAAAAACGAAGATTGTTATGCAGTAAATACCCTGCTAGTAAATCTAGCAGAAAAGCATTAAATGTGGTTACATGATTATGAAGTTTAGAACTAATAAAATCACATCATTTATATATATAAATAGACCATGTCATATAAAAATAAAAGATCCAAGAGACAGGAAAGTTGTCATTTGGCAGTTTGCTGATCCAGAACTAATAGCAAAATGGAGTGCCATCCTATTTCATGTTAGGCTCAGTTAGCATTTCTTAAAGTGGCTGCTTTAAGAAAAATAAAATGAAAGCCACACCAGTAGTAACTATATGAGAGCTGCTCCTGAAGATTTAACTAGTCACTATGCATTCATTGATACTTGTGCCTTTTGCAGACCTTATGTTTATTAAACATAACACAAAGGCAGAGTTTATACAACAAGCTAAACCAAAATCAAACACTGACATGCTTTAGCACTATGTCTTAAACCAATCAAATTCCAAATTTATTTACTGAAACTTGATCCAAGATTATAGTTTAACTTTTTTTTTCATACAAACATAAAAAACTCGAGAATAGACAGTATTCTCAGAGCCTGGTGCTATTTTAAAGCCTGGTACTATGCTCAATAAAGCTGTTTTAAGGCATATTAATGAAACATAACACTTGATCTCACACATATTCTTGACAAATAAGAGAACATAGAAAAAAACTGAACATATATTTTCATAAGCATGTCAACTCCTTACTCTCCAGGACCTCCACAGTAGCAGTAACACTGTTGGGCATTTGTTTTATGGCCTGCATCCCATTCAAGGTCGGCTACATTGTAAGGCAATGTTTGCTTCATGACCTGCAGTGCTTTAGCATTTGGTCCTTTCTTAAGCGCGCCACCTCTCTAAAATAAAATGCATTAAACCAGAAAATGTTAGTATCCAATACCATACAAAAATCAATTTTCAACTACAATTACTTTTTAAGTAATCAACTTACTTTTGTTGTTGTTGCAAAGACACACTGCCGGCAGAGCCATTTATCATCTGAATCTATTACATTAGAACCGATATTTGGTGTATGACACAGTTGATGATAACCTGAATTAAAAAGAAAAAAAAACTCTTTAAAAGGATATAATGCAATGTACATCTTCCTCTCCCACATTAAAACCTATAACCAAACATTTTAAATTAAATGTCCTATACCAGAAAACAGAATATGAGACATTGAGAATGGCATAAAAGCAATAAGCATCAATAGAAATGCCTGTGCCCTTAGGTTTACAGGTAGTCCTCGACTTATAGCCAATTGCTTAGCAACCATATGAAGTTATGTAGACCTCCCCAGAGCTACCTACAATCCAGTTTTGAAGTTCCAATGGCCACTCCCCATGGTCATGTAATTGTATTTTGGACACTTGGCAACTGATCCACATTTATGGCTGTTTGCAGCATCCTGTGTTCACATGATTTATGACATTTTGTAAGAAAACAGTGTTTACCTTCCAGATTATGGCATAAAACAGTGGGTTTGCTTAGCAACCGGTGTATTTGCTTAACTACTGCGAAGGAGGTTGCAAAATTGGGCAAAACCAAGTATTGGTGACCTGCTTAACGACTGCCACAACTTAATTATGGTCTCAATTACAGTTGTAAGTTGAGGACTACCTCTGCACACAATATACTAACACTTTTTTAACATGTTTACATTATTTTTTTTATTACCTTGACCACACTTATCACATATAACCATTTCATTGGGTGCTTCTGAATATTCCTCCTGACATATTGTACAGACCATTTCCCCCGTTTCAGTAGCTCCTAAAACAACAAAAAGGCATGGCTTCATACTAAATGAATATATTTGACATTTTGAATACTGATTGCTAAGTCCTGACATAATGTGATTTGGATTTTGTTTTGCATAATATGTCAACTCAGCCACTTTGGTCTGTGAACTATGACTTAGAACAAGTATGGGGTTTGACTGGTGTATTTGAGACCTATGAATTCTACAAATCCAGCAACTCATCTGTCTTTGGGTTATATATGGGCCACACATATTTTGCATTCAGCATGTTGCTCCCCTTATAATTTTCATCTCTACTTAGATCAATTACATTTCTAGCTCCCCTTCCTCTTTACCACTCATCATTATAGGTAAGTGACAGATGAAGAATGGTTAACCCTTTCCTCATGCCTGCTGCACTCTGAATCTCAACTGGAAGGACATGCCTGCTGCACTCTGAATCTCAACTGGAAGGAGTTTGGAAATAGTATAGTAAATCCATGTTTTACATTAATTACTAAAGGATCAAATCATCATCATCATGATGAAATAAGGTTCTTGCCTGTTTGTATGTCCTTCCAGAGAACCCAGGACTTGGAACTGTCTTCAAATATAACGAAGCAGCTTTGCTTAAGTTTGTTTATCTGAAATAAAAATAAATTTGCAGCCATAATAGAATTTGCAATTTTGCCAAAAAACATTGTAAGCTAATATGTTAATTAAAAATTGATTACCTTTTTGATAGTTCCAAGATAAAATAAGCCATCTGACCATCTGGCTAGGACATCTTGACCTTCTTCAAATTTGCACACTGGCTTTTTGGATTTTTGTCCATCCCGTGAGGAGAGTTTGGTCAAGGATATTGGTGGTTTTTGGTTTCGGTGCAAAGGAGACCGCTTGTGGACCACTGAATTACCCACCCCTGTAGAGTCTCTAAAATACAGACACATATAATGAACATGAGCAACTTCTAAAATATTAAAAGCTAACGTTCAAACCACAAAAAATTTAACTGAGAGTGAGACTTATATTTAACCTCTAGACATATCTGAGACAAGAAGATGAAGCCAAAATGTATTTTTTAACTGAAAATTCATTGTAATTCAATATACATTGAAGAAATATGCCATAGTCCTAAAGACAAACAATTAAATCTATGACTTGAGTGCTTATTATTTCTACATTGTTCAACTAATTGCTAAAGATGTGCTTACATCTTGGTTTTCTCAGATACTGTCTCAGTACATTTCAAACTGTATTAAAACCTGCACATGGTGATCTTACTGCATTAAAAGAAAAAGCACTTTTGGCTATTATCAAAAACCTGTCTATGTAATAATATACATTATGTAAAATTATTTAGCAGCAACTTGTTACTAGTAAGTGGCTTTCATATTTTACATACAATACAGTATTCAGCCCATAATCATTTCTATCACTATGCAAACATAATGTTCTCTTGGTTCACTGAGCCCTTGTATAAACACTAAAACAATACATCATAACTAAGGCATTTGCAAAGATATGGAGAGAAATAAACAGCCCTGATTCTTTTTAATTTTGCTGAGGATGAAGGGTCAGAAAGCAAGAATTCAAACAAAAGTGTTATTGCCAAGTTCAGTGTTCTATTCTTTTTGCAACACAGGAAATATATTCCATAAGCTTACTTTAAACTTCCATAGAATAATTCATATACAATTAGATAAAAAATAGAAACAGTCTATTAAACTGAGAGAAATAACACCTTGTATATCTTTAGAGATATTATTAGGGAGAGACCATGTTTGCACAAAAAGCTAAATCTCGATTAACTGAGTTAATCTAATTGCCTGGATTTGTACAGAACACTGAACTATAACTTATAGTTATATTTTGGGGGGGTGTTGCACAACACACTAAGTTAGTTTTTTGAACTTGTTTCCTGCAAGAACACATTCAATGTAACAGAAGTCTGAAACTGCATATTCATCTTAATAAACAAGCAAACACACATACACACACACAGAGGGAGAGGGGATAGAGGGAGGGAGGGAGGGAGAGAGAGAGAGAGGGAGAGAGAGAGAGAAAAGGACAGCTGAAACACTCAGGTGACAGGCAAGGCTAAACAGAAGCAGAAGCAATGTCTTTATTAAGTGTGGTAGTTAGCAATGACAGAATTATACCTGGCTGCCATACATTATTTCATTCACTTTTAACATATCACCAGTATGTCTCAATTATTTAGTCAGGTTTCTCTTTCCCACTTCTTCCATTCCCCCATAAACTCAGTCCCAATTAAACAATTGATTAAAATTCTGGTCAAGCTTATTGTAATTTATTTACTTACATTTGTGGAATTCCAGTTCTTTCTATCCACATTTCTTGACTGGAATTTCAAGACCTATTTTGACTGCCTAGGAATAGTTGTGAATGGTGAGAACTCCAATTTCCTAATATGAAAAATGATGTCACTTGGCTAACACTCCACAAATACTGAAAGGAGCAAGAGCAAAGGTAACAAGCTCTTTTAACAGCAACAACAATGCTGTTAAAAGGTATAAACAGCTTTGCCAGGAAACAAGAAAAAATAGGAAATGGAATAATAAGCACAACACACACATCCTGCAAATAAGTAATGCTCTCCCTAAACATTTTAAAGCTAAGAATAATCAAAGCTAAGAATACTCTTTTATCACAGAGTAACTGCTCTGGGGGAGAGGTTATTTCTTTTTTGCACCTTTTATCAGCTTTATCTTTTTTTAGTAATCTGACTATCACAGATTTTGGGTTCCTAATATATCATTGTAATTGTTAATGTTGACATTAGCAGTGCACTACTATTCAAATGCAATTTGAAAGGACAGGTTATAAGCAAATCGAAAATATACACTCATTACATTGGAGAAATGCAGCTTTGGGGGTGGGGGATCAAAAGCCATATTTGATTTTGTGTGTGTGAAGTGCCGAGGATTATAGTACAAAGCACAGGTGACCAGGATGAAAACAAAATATTCAATTCAACATTTTAAAAATATAGTTAACATGATTATTCCCCCATGTAATTAAAAATTCCAATTTTTTTAGAAACAGTTCAAGAGAGTGCTAGGGACTATACTAAAAGCCTCAGGGTCTGCAGGTGGCCTCAGGTTGTTTACCCCTTCCCCCACTGTACAAGATCAAAGCTGCCTTTTCATTTATCAGTACTACCAAACCTCTTTTTTCTTTTGACTCATAGACCCTTTTCCCATAACACATTTTAACAGATCAATTACAAAGGCAGCAACTGTCTTTGTGCAATGTGCTAAAGCTGGATTCGTTTTAATTTTGGTCAATTTTTTAAATATGGTTTAAAATGATGTGTAATCCCACTTGATGGATCATAGTTCAATATACTGTGTAAACTTAAAAAGTTAATTCATTAATTATGTTAAACAAACT
>JANHFK010002813.1:536453-549192 GCA_036250565.1 Sibynophis collaris | reverse complement strand
ACAAGTAATGGAAGCTCATTCCGTTACGCAGCGCTAGGGATTTGAACCGCTGAATTGCCGATCTTCTGATCGACAAGCTCAACGTCTATTCTAGGAATTAACTATTTTCTTCCTCTTATGTTCTATATAAATTCAAGGATAATCCAAATGACAGAAGTTACACCTAATATCAACCCACTTACTGTGGTTGCAGAGCAGTCTATTTATTTCTTAGATTTGATCTCTGAAGCTTTCATTTATTCCTCCAACAGTTCAAAACACACCTAACATAAGAAAGCCCAGCAGTGGGAGGAAAAAAGATTTATATGTTCCATTATGAGTTTGTTTTCATTTCTATGCATTTGAGGAAAATCATTTCTGAAGAAAAAGAAACAATGACAATGGAGCAAAATATTTATCTTCCTTTTTGTTGTTGTTTTTAATTAGTGTCCTTTCTGTGGGTTTTCAATTTTCTTTGAAGAAGGATTTTTCTCAAACTTGAAAAGAAGACATTGGCTGTCTAGGAATTTTTTTCTGCAACAGCTTTTATGCTTATTTTGAGCCCATGCTTTTCTTAGCCTATGAATGGCACTACTGTTCAGCCTTTTCTGATGAATGAGTAGCAAGATTTTTAGATGGAATCAATTATAAACCTTTCAAATTAGGGCTGCAAAACTCTGTATACAATGTAGTGTTTCCCGTACCTGTTTGCTGCCATCTAGTGGCTGTGTGGATTTCCTAGTAGAGTATTCTTATTTAGGTTACAATATTCTGAGTGGATTATTGGTTTGCTTTTTGAAAGTCCAGGAATTGTAATACAAGATATTGTGAACTCACCATGCTGTAGTTGTCCCTATTATGATAGAATGAGCATTGTTTAAAAGTACCTTCTACCAACATTTTTCTGTAGCCTCTCAGATAAAATTACCCAAGTGGAAAAAGTTAGTTTGGATGTTTTGATGATCCGACTGACTTTGCACGGGCATAATTTAGCACTGAAGATTGTTGTTTTCATTTCTTTTCATTTTTATAATATTTTTACTTTAACAGAACCCAAGAAACTGTAGGCGCAGAAGGGCTGCATCTGCTCCAGTAAGTACACTAACTAACCAAATGGAGATTTTCTTCATATCAGCTAAAAGTGGGAAGGATTCGTGCATCAGCCTAAGCCTGGTTTATGACTTGTGTTTTCTCTCCCACAGAATATACTTAAGACATTGATCAATAAGATTCGGGATAAAAGGGTATGTGGTTTTTCTCATCACTATAAGTTCTGATTCACTGTGCTTTATATTTTCACAATCTGTTACTGTATCTCAATAACTGGTGCTTGAGCTCCAAAGATTATCTCTTGGTTTAATAGTCATTACTTACTGATTAGATTTTTATAGTTTCCCAAGGTATTAAATGAAAGGAAGACTAAAGTGTACTTTTGCTTTTCAGCAAGTTCACACTCTTACCGGAGCAACCAGAAGTGAAAAAGCACTGGCTAAATTATTTTCTTACTTTTGATTTGAACTTCAAATTCCTTTCCATCACAGAACTGCCCAAAATTCAGTACACACTGCAACTGTTTTCTATATGGGGAAACTATGCATGCCCCATAGTAATAACAGAATGAAAGAAATACTCTTTGACTTTTGTAAAAAAAAAAATCAAATTATGACTTTTCCAACCAAAACAAGCACTCCTATGTATTCAGGATTTACAAAATGTTACAGTCTCAAAATGCTCTAACCTCAAAAGACTCGATTATATCCATCACTTAAACTTGGGACTGCTTGAAATAGAAGTTTTCTGCTAATACGTATTATTATATAAAAGTAAAAAGTTGAGCCTTAAGTTACTACCATATTCTACTGTACCCAAATAATTAAGAAATCGATGCCTTTTTAAAAATTTTCCCTCTGCGCTGCACTTTTTTCTCTTCCCCCTTTCTCTCCTTATTTTTCCATTAGCTTTATTTTTCTTTGTATGTTTTGTATCCCTTGTTTATAACATAAACTTTCAGGTTTATGAAATATGATACTTAAGATAAGAGTGGGCACTATGTGGGCATCTCACATAGTGTGTTTTAAGGGATATATAAAGTGACATTTAACAGAAGCATGAAGTAATAAATAGATTATGAATACACTATAAAGGAGCTGTGGTGGCGCAGCGGTTAGAATGCAGTACTTGCAGGCTAATTCTACTGACTGCCAGGGGTTCAATCCTCACTGGCTCAAGGTTGACTCAGCCTTGCATCCTTCTGAGGTCAGTAAAATGATCCAGATTATTGGGGGCAACATGCTGACTCTGTAAACCGCTTAGAGAAGGCTGTTAAACACTGTGAAGCGGTATATAAGTCTAAGTGCTAGTGCTATAAGTGGCATCAAAAGACTCTTCCGGCAGCCCTGCTCATATTCATGTTGTCTACCAATTATTCAGCAGGCAAGAAAGTATGTGCCAACATAAAACTTACTACTGATCCCTGTTCTATTGCAGCAAAAGGCCAGCATTGTCCTCACAGCTATTTCTAAGCATGACTTTAATATACTTCAAAAAAAAAAGATAAACCTGAATTTAAGAAAAAAATAGCCCAGCTGCCAGGTTGCAGTTATGAAAGTGGGATACAGAGCGAAGTGGGAGGGAACTTAACCT
This sequence comes from Sibynophis collaris, assembly GCA_036250565.1. Classification (NCBI taxonomy): domain Eukaryota; kingdom Metazoa; phylum Chordata; class Lepidosauria; order Squamata; family Sibynophiidae; genus Sibynophis; species Sibynophis collaris. The sequence goes on along the minus strand of JANHFK010002813.1, from coordinate 546,570 downwards.
AACGCTTCTGATCAATGCAATCCCTCCACTACATATACAGTATGACCTGTCACTGAAAGAGCAGAAGGAAGCAGATAATAATTAGAATAAGCGAGTTCCATCTTATACAAGTCCTGCAAAGGAGTGAGTATCTAAGGAACCCAGCAAGATCCAAAAGAGGCCAACAACACTTGGATGGCAGTGGTGGGAAGTCAAGAAGCACTGAATATGGTGGTGGCCCATATTTCTCACATAATTTGTAATAACATAACAAAACATCTTTAACTGCTATCTTTATTTCAGAATGAACCCTTAAATTCAGAACAAAGGTATACCTATGACCAGGTAAGAATTTCAGCTGCATTCTGTTTAACATCCATGTTGGTAAATAGTTGCTAGAATTAGGGTATTTAAGAGCCTAATCAGATTGCCCTGTTAAAGTGCTATTCATCAGTTCTTGAGCCAACAGAAAAATGTGACTTCGATTGCCTTAATAACAACACCAGCAACAGCTAAAGAAATACCTGATGGATTTTCCCAATTTCTTTCCTGTATTTACAAAGCCTAGCCTTCTGTTTGTTTAAGGAGAAGGATCAGAAAGCTTTCCACTAATGTGGGCAAGGTTGAGTGAGGATGGTGCTTGAAATGCCATGTTTAGGTGTTATGCTGCTCCTTGTCTGGGTGGGCTGAGCCTGGGAAAATTAGAAGAAAGGAACCTGAGGCCAGATAGGTCCCTTATCAAAACCCTATTTAGGGAAGGCTGCGAAATGCAGAAGTCTCTTATCGCATAAGGGTGGGAGAAAGAGGTAGTGTTTAAATATAATGGTTTGATATAAATATGGCTTGCTTCCTAGGTCCTGCAGTAGCTGAACTCCTTTGTTGTCTGACCTCCTTTGAAACTACAATTAGAGCAACTTATCTATCTGATCTTGTCCTTGATTCCCTGCTGTTAGCTCCAGAGAGCAGATCTGAGTTCCTAGAAAGAGATTTATTTCTGTGCACAAGGTGAAGCTCTGACAGCAAAACAAGCTATTCCTATTCCCAGTCCCATGGAAGAAGAGAATTCTTTTAAGACTCCAAGATTAAAACCATGGCTATCAACCTGCTTGCAAATTGCAAGCAGAACTATTGCTATATGGCTCCTGTGTGCTTCTACCCAAGCAATTGTAGAAACAAGTAAAAAACTTGACAACAACAGGAATCTTGGCAAATATTCTTCTTTTTTTATTCAGTATGATTTATACACCTCTCTAAAACATAAGGATTTATTCACAAATTGCTCTCGGGATTTATAATTGGAAGGTAAATCAAAATCTTCTCCAACAAACCATTCCATGTGAAAGTATGTTGCTGATCTCCAGTTAGCAGTTCAGGTTGCCAGTTGGAATAAAAGAGGCTTAAATGGCTAATTGGAAGCAGTACTACCAGGTAAAAGAGAGGATTACAAAGACTTTGTCTATATTAATTCAGCTATGCTTGGGGATTGATGGGAGGCCTGAGGAACTGTGGCAGAGAATGGATGGGTCACCACTATTATCTTTTGTTCTATCCTTCTCTGTCAACTAATTGGACACTTTGGATGTTGAACCCCTGGAGTTGGGTTGTACAGCGCTCACATTGCTTGAGATAAGAAGCAGTCATATATATAGTCTATGTTTATACTGTGGGGAATCTGACCACTTTACATGGCAATATCCATCTCAGATCCTCAACCTTCCAAAACATCAACAACATCCTGATCTCTATTATTTATTAAATTTATACCCCTATTAGAGATCATAACCCAATTCCTCTCATCTCTAAACTTTTACAACAGCTGAAGAACACTTATTTGGGGGCCAAATTGGATTTCACATCTTCTTCCCTGGTTTCTGGTGGTCTCAATTTACAACAGATGTGAAAGTGACATTTTTATCATGGTACGAAGCTTCATACTACCTAGCCAATTACTACACTTTCCGCATTGCTGCAAGGATTAACAAACACAGTTTGCTTGGACTTTATTACTCAATATCACATGTTGTATGTTTGGATGCCATTCTAGTACTACTGGACCTTTTCTCTAAAATGGCTCTTTTCATCTCTTTTTGTGGGGTTTTTCCATACAATCCTATTTGTCTATTTGTTTATTCACTGTGGAGTTTTTTTCAGAACCACAGATTGACTGATCATTTTATTTTGGACAGAGGCCACTCAATTCACAAAAGCATTTTTATCGGCACTATATCAACAACTGAATTAATGTTCCACCTGTCTTCTGTTCATCATCCACAATCTGACAGAGGAATGGAAAGAACAAATATCACACAGAACAACACTTTCTTTGCCACATAAATGACCAACTCAAAACCTGGCTTGAGGTTTAGCTGTGGTTCAATTAATTCATGCCTCTACTCAAATGTCTCAATTTCAGGCTCTTTATGATACTGCTTGCACCTGCTGCTTGATGCTTCTTGACTTCCACTCATTCCATTTTTACCATAAACTGCAAGATATGCTGTGACACTTCAAGGATCAACTTCTTGCAAATGCCCTGCTACCCATCACCAAAAGGAAGTCCATTCTATTGCTCTAGGATACGACACCTGGCTTTCTACTAGGTTCTAGTCTTCAATGCAACTGTCTAAGAAGCTGTATGCCAAGTTTATCAGATAGTTTGCAGTACTTACATAGATCAGTCCCATTATCTTTTGTGTGCAGCTTCAATCTACACTAAAAATGCACCTGGTCTTTTGGCATTCTTTCCTGGATCAAAAATGTCCCTTTTGCTCTCTGTGCACTCCAGCTCCATTCTTTCTCTGTAAAGGAAACTGACCTGGGAAAAGAAGGCAAGCAATTGTATCAGTAACAAGAGGAAACTAACACAGAAACTACTACCCCAAAGATTTAGTGGAGGGGGCAGTTCTGGATGAGGGAGAAATGATGACAAAGATATTGAGAACTTCTCCAATGTTTGTCAGGAAGTACCCCAGGCAAGAGGAAGGAAGGGCATATAAATTTAATAAACAAACAAACAAACAAACAAATAAATAAATAATAGATGCCCCTTAAGGTGGGAACATTTTGCCTGCTCCACATGATAAATAGATGGAAACAGAGGGAGGAAAAAGTTAGCCCATCCAGCATAAGAGGAAGAGATAAATAGCTAGCAACATCCAGATCCCAGGGAGAAAAGGAAAGGGGAAACAAAGTAATAGTGTGAGGACTGAAGTTGACAGGGCCAGAAGCAATGTGCAGGTGTTTTACACACCTAAGACTGAGAAATGAATAGCAGCAAATCTATTGCCGTATAAGTATGTAAAAAAGGGATATGATATTTAAGCACTGGCTTTGTTACAAATATAATTTCATTTTTAGACCTGCTGTAATTGAACTTTGTTGTTAAAGCTATTCTAGTGTCTTTCAATAAAAGCAATTTATCTATTCACACTTGTCCTTGATTATTTGTTACTAACTCCTGAGTACAGGTTTGAGTTCTCAGGAGATTTATTTCTGGATTATGGTGAAGCTCTGGCAGAGCTTTGATTTTGCTTAGGGATGCAAGAGAATGGAAGCAGGCAGCAAGACAGCAACTCCTTGTAGAGAGGAGCATTCAGAAATAGCCTGTGAATGGGCCTTAAAGAGGAATATAGCAGGGAAGGGGAAATGGTACTGTCCAACCAAAGTAAACAGTGGAAAATATGATTATGTGAAACCCCTTGTTGGAAAAGCTGTGGAAAACTATATTGTGCCCTGTGCTGGCAAACCAGCAAAAAACTGTTGGAAAAACCTAGTTCTGTTTCCTAGCTTAAATCTATCTTCTATGGAGCAGAAGGTGGAGTTAAGGCCTTTAAACAGAGGCCTTTCAAAAGAGCACTAAACCAGTGCTTTCTTGATTGAAACCAAGCCTATTACTCTTACAAAAGAGCATTAAACCCATGTGTATAAAGAGCCCGCATTCGATCTGAGAAGCCCTTCAGAAAGCACTGCTCAGCATTTGAGCCTTTGCTTCTGCCAGACATCTGGGCTTTCCTACAATCTGGGCAAAACGTCAATAAAGTAGTTCCCAACAAACAGAATAACCTGGAGTGGCCAACATAGTGTATCAGCAACTTACACCCTCAGTGAATCATGCTAGATTGTGCCCATGGCCAAAACTGTTTTGGGAGTAGAGGTAAATTTTATTTCAAAACTGGTAAAACTAAAGATGATGTTTAACTGCCTCTGCTATATGCTGTGGTTAAGATGAAGATATGGTTGTAAGGATGTGGAATAAAAAAAAAAAATATGGGGCATGTTTATACAGTGGTTAGAGAGGATGGAGGATGAGGCCTCTGGGTCTCTAATCAGCTGCTGTAGTGAATATCTTCTAAACTCTGCGATGGGAAACTGGAACACTGTTTATTCCATTTGAGAACCTTCCTCTTTCCATCTTAAGATGGTTCCTATTTACCTGTGGCTAAAACTGCTTAACAGAACAGATTGCCGTGGAGTGTAAAAAGTCCTTGGAAAGGAAGAAAGCAAGGAAGGAAGGAGTACCAATGAAGCAGAAGAAGCTCCAATGACTGTTGCTGTTCAGTGGTGGGTTCCTACCGGTTCTCTCCTGATCTTGCGAACCAGTAGTAGTGGTGGCAGGAGGCTTGCACAGAAGCGCCACTTACAAGCAAAGCAATCATGCGCACACTCACACTCCCATTGCGAACTGGTAGTGAAGGTAACTGGAACCCACCCCTGTTGCTGTTCCTTCTTTGTCCTTGGACAGAGAAATGTTGTGGGACAGAATGTAAAGATTTAATAAAAGCGACAACAACCACACTTTCCAGTCCAAAAAACTGAAATAGAACAGACATACCAGGAAGCCAAAAAAGGAGTTTTGTATTAACCAACAAAGATTGGTTGTTCCCAGAGGTGATATTCATTTACCTTCGCTACCGGTTTGCAAATGTGAGCACATGCGCCACCTCCGTGCATGTGCAGGATCTTCTGCGCATGTGCAGAGCTTCAAAAACGGGACATGATGACGTCCGTGTGGGTGGGCAGAGCCTCCCACAGCTGCTGCTACTGGTTCGCCCAGACTGGATAGAACCGGTTGTTCCCTCTTCCTACAATTCTGATATTATGACATTATCTGGGCATCAACACATTTCCCATCAGGTCAAAGAAAGGGAAAGGATCAGACTCATATAAAAATATATATCATATACTCTTTTTTTTTTTAATGGAAGGTGTCTTCTTTCTGTGAGGTAGAGAGTATGATTATTTTCTTTCAGATGTCCATATTTGTACTGAAGTAATTTATATTGACCTTTTACAGGATAGAACCCTTTCGGATGATAGAAACAATCATCCACAGGTAAGGATTTCCTTTTCACTACTTTTGACAGGATGATGATCCTTTACAAATTCTGTATCGGTGGTAATTCCCAACCATTTGATGAAAGTCTTTTATAGTTAGATAAAACCAGGTTGCAATATTTGGAGTTTTTGAAGTTGCAACTCAGGGCTTGTCCTTTTCAATTTGGTAACAATACATTCGGGATTCACACAAGCAGTGAAATCCCCCCGGTTCTATCCGGCTCGCCGAACTGGTAGCACCGGTGGCGGGAGGCTCTGCCCATGTGCCAGGAGTCCAGGACATCATTACGTCCCATTTTTTAACTATATGCGCATGCGCAGAAGAGGCAGGCATGCGCGGAGAGCCCGTGTGTGCCCTCACACAGGAGCACATCTGAACTGGTAGCGAAGATAAGTAGATTTCACCGCTGTTCACACATATATTGTTAGTTTAGGCATTATAAATTAAATACAGATATTTTTTAAATGAGATTTAAAAAAAAACAATTTGGGTTTAAAATATTCTGGAATCCATGGATAAATATAGATGTAGTATCCAAAAAGCAGTAAAATGTAATCTGGAAGTACCCTTGCTGATTGTATTCAATGCACATAAATATATGCTTCTCCACGCCTAAATTCATAAGAGAAATATTTTAGATTTAAAAGTTGCAGCTTTATTTTTAAGAAGTTCTTCACAATCTTAAATACGGTAATCCTACACTAAGAATGTGATTTATTATATCCTTATAGGATGGATTATTTATAGCAAATGCATACGATCAGATTAATATATTTCTAGATTTTAATCATTAACTTATACAGGTAGTCCTTTCATTTAGTGATTGTTCAAAGTTACAACAGCGCTGAAAAAAGTGACTTACAACTGGTCCACTCACCTATGTGTTGCAGCATTCCTACCGTCATGTGATCAAAATTTGGATGCATCCAAAGGCCAGGTAATCACCTGGCTTCCACAAAGCAAAGTCAATGGAGAACCTAGATTTGCTGAGTGACTTCATGATTCACTTAACAAATGCAGCGATTTGCTTAACAATCATAGCAAAAAATAATAATTGTAAAATAGGACGTGACTTATTTAACAACCACCTTGCTTAGCAATGGAAATTCTGGTCCCAATTGTGTCCTAAATCAAGGACTATCTGTATAACTTGAGAATGAACAGAATTTTTTACGCTTCAGTTTTTATTCCTTCTTTCAAAAGATCAGTCTATTTATTCAATTGTCTTTGGGCGGACTCTGCGTTCTTCAGGGCAATCTTTTATTGTGATTTTTCCTATCTCATTCATAGAATTTTATTAGGATCCTGGACAGTTCTGTCTTTCCTGTGTAATTCTGCCATGCTTTCCCAATGTTTCTTCATGGTTTTCAAGTAGTAAAAAAACACCACACTGTTACATGAAAAAATAAAGAATATCTCCAGAATGTCTTTTATTTGATATCATTAAGCCTGAACATCTGCCTTAAGCATTTAATGCAGAGAATTTCTGTCTCAAATACTTGATAATGTATATTTGGCATTGGAAGAGGTTTAATCATAAGGCTACAGTTGATTTTGATGCTACCCTTCAATTTAGGGGAACTGGGTGCAACAGATTTTGGTTACCATTGTATTTACATTGTTTTATGTCATTTGTATAATGATGTCATTACCCAAATAACAAGATTGGTACAAGAAATATCATTTGGATTGGGTACATAATAATGTTACCGCAAATGGCATTCTTTCCAATTTAATAGACAATCAGAAATAATGGACACCCACTCCCTGCAATTAGTCCCTGAGAGAAGACTTCATTGTATGTGGAAATTCAAGCGTTTTATTTGAATGCTTTGACAAAAGAATCAAGCTTCAAGCTTTCTGTAAAAAACTTTTACAGCTGTGCAGTGCTAATTCCTCACTAAAGTTCTGATTAGTCCCATCAATTTCTTTCTCTCTTTTTTTTTTTAGTGATATATGAAGTGAAAATATTTGAAAATAGTGAAAAAGTGAAATATTTTGAAAGCAGTTTTATCTGCAGTTGTTATTATTGGGTTCCTCACCTTTGAGAGAAATAATATTTTTGCCAGCTCTTGAATTTTATTATTTTTTCCTCATGGGCCATCTAACTTTTTGAGAAAATTTTATCAATAAGCAATACTTTTAATCAATAAATAAAGGTAGAAAAACATTTTTGTTTATGGGGGCTGCATTTTTTTCATATTAGCGTCTAGATTTTTTGCGACACTTTGGAGTTACATTTCCAGAGAGCATGATTTGCTCTCTGATTTGCTCATTTCCAAGGGTGGAATTGGATCAATGGTGGTATTCAACTGATTCTCTCTGGATCGCGCGATCTAGTAGTGGCAACTGTGGGAGGCTCCGCCCACCCACCCGGATGTAATGCGCGACATACTGCGCATGCGAACCAGTAGTGAAGGTAAGTGAATACCACCCCTGAATTGGATATTAAAAGCAAAAAAAGTACATTGAATAAAGAAGAGGTGAAAAGCAGCTTTCCTAACTCTTATTTTAATAAAACCATGAAAATGTATTCCTGAATGTTGACAATAGGATCTTAGAAAAAGATTCTGAAGGCCATAAAAATTAGATTGCAGATCCTTTGCATAAAACTTAATTGCTGAAACAGCCTGCCAATTGCAGACTTCAAAGCACAATTTTAGATCTGTTGTAGTTATAATTACAGGTTTCTTCCTATAGAAGGAGTAGTTTCTTGTGTTTTTCATAGTTTCTCATTCAATCAAACTAGCACTAGAGAATAGTAGTTGAGGGATTATTGTTGTGTAGTAACCAGGTCCTATTTCCCTGATTGTCTGCTTCTCTGTCTCTGTCAATCTGTCTGTCTGTCTCTCTCTCTTTCTCTCTCTCTCTCTCTCTCTGTCTCTCTCTCTCTCTCGTATCTATCTATCATCTGTCATCTATCTATCATCTATCTAGCTCTAATGGTAATCCTACTATTATCTTCTATTTCCTATTAATTCCCTGCAAGATGAAACAACTTGTTCAACCTGGTTTAATTCCAGTCCCTAAATTGGCACTAGGTTAGATTAACATAAAATAACATTTAAGAACAGACATTTTATAATAAAACATTACACAGTGTTTGATTTCTTACAGCAAAGGTGAAACTAATTGTTTGCATTTTTACAGAGTCAATGTAAATGTCCTAATACACAGGTAATCTATTTATTTTTCATACTGCTCCTTACTGTCTCAATAGCATTGTCGCAATTGATAACAAAATGTCTTGTGCCATGTGCTCACTTTTGCCTACCAGATGTCCAGTGTTTGCCTTATTGTTTTTTAACGAGATCACTTTGCAAGCCCATGTACGTGTAAGCAAGCAAACAATAAATTTTGAATGGATATCTAATCCACTATATAACAGACCAGTAAAAATCAACTTTGCTCTTTAGAAGATGACTTGGGAGTAATCACGGAAACTTTCACAATTATACTAATTTTGTTTGCAAGAGACACTCAATTAATATATATATATATATTGTTCTTATTATTCTCAAAGTTTTTTGTTAGCCAATTGTAAATCCGAGAAGGGAGACATGAATACTTTAATAATCTCTCAATGCCTGACAAAAGGCAGCTAGCACTAGCAGAAGCCAAACAATCAACCGAATCCACTGTGAGAGGTGATCTCGAATCTTGGAAATGATCCTGTCATCCCCCAACTTACTTTAAGAATAGTCCAACTTGATGTGGCTTTTCACATCCAAAGTGATATTTACAAAAGTAAAGTTGCATTTTCTCATAGTTTAATCATAAGGGGGGAAAAAAGTGATGGCTATATATTTTTTGTTTTTAAAGCAGCTTTTAAAACAAATTAAAAGGAAAATAATTTTTAAAGCATAGAATTTTCTAAGGAAGATTACAAAAGAGTAAAGCAAGCCAGATATCATACTGTATAGAAATTTTCAAGTTATAAAGATTGCAAGATGGGTGGCATATAAATTTAATAAATAAATAGTTCCATTTTTATGATCCTGTAGTCCCTATTTGAGGTAGAGTCAGGGCGATTGGATGGAGCTGAGCGTTTACTGGCCGGACGCCCTTCCTGATACCTATGCAGAGTTCACAGCAGATATTTTTTTCTTTGTGCCCTAGGAGAGAAACATCTGCCACTACCTAGGATTGAACTCTCAACCTTCCGAATGGGAGACAAGCATCTTCCCTACTAGGCCACCACACTGCTCTAAATAAATAAATACTCCTTTGGATTTGCTTGCAATTTTCATGAGGGAGAATATTAAGAAATCAAATAACCTTTACAGTGGGGAGAATCTGCACCTAATTGCTGGCAGATAAAAGCCACCGTAGGTTAGTAGCACCTTAATAATCTTGAAAAAGCTAAACAGGATTGGACTTTATCACTACTAGGATGGGAGAAAGCAGTTCCCAAGGCTGAGAACAAGAACTAGGAAGATTTTTTTTTTAAATAAAGCACTTTTGGATGGTTGTCAAGGAAAAACTATCCACATGTAGTCCATCTTGAGAGAGATTTTACTTTTACCTAGGTTGAGGGGCCTTGTGCAAAAGAAAGAAAAACTTGATGTTCCTTTGGAATAAAAGGAAAATTGACACACACACACACAGATGGGGGAATAATTGGCAAATAATGGTGGTTGCATAAGCAACATTATGTAAACAACATGTTTCAGTTCAGTCTCACGCTGATTAAATCCTAGAGATCTAAATTCTGCTTGCTAACACAGCCGTGCAGACCTATCACTACTAGACTTGGATAAAACTAATCCGATAATAATGCTGTACAGCAGTTTTTACAAAGTA
>JANHFK010002813.1:501053-511662 GCA_036250565.1 Sibynophis collaris | reverse complement strand
GTGAGAGTGCAATTATAATGTCAATAAAGAAGACGGAAGTGAGCCATCTTGCTCCTTTTCAACGAGGGCGAGGAACAGTCAGTTAAAAGTTTTAAAAAGTCAAATCTTACTCAGAGTTTCTTCGTAAATTATTTCCTTCATCCAATCAGTAGAAGCATTTTAAATCCAGTTTCTCCCTCTCTCGCCTATTCCGGCTTTGAGAGGGAAAGCTCAAACCGCTGCTCTTTCCAGGGGGGGAAACCTCCCCCCCAACTACTTTTAAAACAGCCCAAAGCTTGCCTCTTGCTTCCTGGGTCGATGCCTCTCTGGAATCCCCCGCAGAACTCTCACCTCCATTCCATGGCTGTTCTCCATTCAATCTATGCTTCTAGCTGATCCTTGGCAAATGGTGCGCTAGCCTCTCGGCTGCTCCCTGCCAGACCCTCCGGCTCCTAGGGCGTTGAGCCGGTAGCCCCCGGACAACCGCTGTTGACCTGGGGGCACCAGCAGCCGCCCCTTCGGCAGCCAGTCCTTTTCCCAGACTGCCTGTGCTCCCTCTGGAGCCCACCGAAGCAGCTGGTATACGGACGCCAGGGCAAGAGAATACCCCGGAATGTCCGCCGCCAAGGAGAGCCGGAAGTCAAGTCCCCAATTTCTTATCTATTTTCTACTACCTTTTTCTCTACCTTTTTCCTAGACAGGTAACTTATCCTGGAAAGCAAAAATTCTTTCTGAGATATAAAAAAATATACATGCTTTTTAATCTATGCTTTTTAATCTATGACTGATAATAATGCAATCAAACATAAAAACCCACTTTTCAATAGGTGACAGATAGCTCTCATTTTATGATTGGTCACTTAGCAACCGTTCAAATTAACAATCCTTTGGAAAAACCATTGCAAAGTGTTGTAGTCCACTCCAAAGTCACATGATTGTGAACTGGGTACTTGGCACTCTATTTGCAATCATTGAATTGAATTTGAATTTAATCGAATTTTTAGCCCGCCCTTCTCCTTCACAGGACTCAGGGCAGGTTACAGTCAAGGTTAAAAACATATAAATACAAAAGTATAAAAAACAACTTAAAAGGCAAATATTATTAGACTGTAATTATCCTATTAAAACCCCTGTTAAAACTAATTCCCTAATTAACTAAAAACCCTATCTACACCCAAGCGTCTGTCAATTGTTCCGAATGAAGCATTTTAATAGCAACTTTTAGAAAATCATTTTACTGCGTGGCTCTCCTAATTTGTGAGGTAGTCTTAGGAGCAGAATGGTATTTTGATCATTTCATTACAACAACAGCAGCAACAACAACAACAATAATAATAAAGTTTGTAATACTGTAAAGTTGGCTGTATTGTCAATGTCTTAAGGGCTAAATTACAGAAAGAGGAAGGAAACTAGTAAACAGAAGCCTTTTCCCACTGCAACAATTGTCATGTTTTAGTAAGTTATCCTCACCAATAAACAAATAAATAAGCAATATGTATTTAATATAATTCAGTCCTAACTTCAACATGGAACATGTTTCAGTACTCTTCTGTGACTTAATCCCAAGTCATGCAAAAAGCCACAGACAGGCAATTCTTTTATTATGGCCAACAGAAACATCACAAAAACCTGAAGACTGATTATTCTGGAACTTTTTAACAAAATAGTGAATGCGTACTAAAAAACTGGGACTGCAAACGAGGAAAAGTAGTCTGATATTTGATGTAGCCATGGGGTCTCAACTTGTGATAGATTTTCTCAAGGTTTTGTTGTACCAAATGTCGGTCTACTCTATTGACATATTTTTCTTATGAGCAACACAGGAGAGAGCAATATTCATATTTTGACTAAATTTTCCAAAAAGGCAAAGCTTTTTGCCTTTAAGAAATTATACAAATAGTGGGTTCATCTTAAAGTTATATTGAGAATTATAAGTATTATATCCAAGAGCAGAGCATTAGTCTAGATTGGCTATCAGTCTTGTTAGACAAGGAACTTCATTTTAGAAGTTAGTTTCTTAAAGCGCTTGATTCTACAGATCTACCAAGAAATCTCCAACTGGTTGATATTAAAGGAAAACTACTCAGCATTCAAGACATTCCAGACATGATTCTTATTAAATATAAAGAATAATGTAATTCAAATAAATCAATGTAAATCAAATTAATTAATTAATAAAATAGTAAGAATGCCACTTGGTCTTATTATCCTTCCTAATGTGGCCCTTCCCATTTTATATGCTGGCCCTGCTCTCAACAGGGAATATATCACGTGACAAAGTAATCTCTACAATTAATTCTCTCCCTCTTCTGTCTTTATTTTCAGGAAGGTGATTGTCAAGCTATGTCTACCAACTTAAAATACCTTTCTTTGGGCATATTAGTCTTTCAGACAACTAGTTTGGTGTTGACTATGCGATATTCTCGGACACTGAAAGAAGAAGGACCTCGCTATTTGTCTTCAACTGCAGTGGTCATTGCTGAACTTTTGAAAATTACAGCTTGCATTTTGTTGGTTTACAAAGACAGCAGTAAGTATCTCAGTATTATCTTTAGATATTATAAGGAGTTAATAAGACGCCTTCCCAGGAGTAAATCAAATGCATTGGCCAAATAAGTACATTTATTAAAGAAGCATACAAAGAGGACTTGGAAATAAGGTTTAGATAGCTAACATAAACTTAAGTTACCTAAACTTGAATATATTCATAGAAGGGGTACATGGGGTTATGGAGAGTAATTGCCAAGAAGGTAAATTCAAATTAGATTCATCAGTGCCTTGAATGATATATAGTAATGAGCTGTTTTCTGGGAAGTCATACTACAGATAGTCCCTGATTTACAACCATTTGCTTAAGGACAGTTTGAATTAATAACAGCTTTGAAAAGTGTGCATTAACAATAGCCCCAGAAAGAGTGCTTTGTGGCCTGTGAAGCACTTCTGACTGCTGCAAAACATCACACGAACACACATCCTGCAACAATATGATTGCAGCTCAGAGACCTGGCAACCAGCTTGTACTTATAACCTGTTGCAGTATCCCGCAATCACATGATCACAATTTCTGATGGTTTCTGGTAAAAAACTCTCCATTGTGGAAAGTGGATTTGCACTTAAAATGTATCACTCAACTCACATTTACAGTGACTCAACATAAAATTGCAGTAAAAACGGTTGTAAAATCAGATCCGGTGACATGGTGACTCGACTTAGGACCGTAATAAGTTATGACCAAAATTCTGGTTCCGGTTATAGTCGTAAATTGAGGACTACCTGTATATGCTGTAGGTTGTACTGTGAAGGTACAACTTAGCCATAGGAACACAAGTCCACTTACTAGATTTTGGTCTAGCTGTGTCTGCCCATGTTCATTATTTAAGGAAATAAAAATAGTGACAAGAAGGAGGGGAATCTAGGTCCTTCACAAGTTTAAAATATGCCAGTCCCTTAGAAATCGCATGTTCCACACAAAAGTATTAAAATGTTTAGCTACAAAGGGATTAAAACGGATAGGCTTCCTTCTAACCAACAATATGTATTGCATTTTCTCTTTACATAGAATGCAGCTTGCGAACTCTGAACAGAGTGTTACATGATGAAATTCTTAACAAACCAATGGAGACACTTAAACTTGCTATTCCTTCTGGGATTTACACTCTACAGAATAACCTGCTCTATGTTGCTTTATCAAATCTAGATGCAGCCACCTACCAGGTACTTTATTTTGATAGTGTCTTATTGTTAAAACAGAAATGAAATCATGGATTATTTTATTATTTTTCTTTTACCTTTTTAGGTCACATATCAGTTGAAAATCCTCACAACTGCATTATTTTCCGTGTCAATGCTCAGTAAGAAATTAGGTCTATATCAATGGCTTTCATTAGTGATTCTGATGGCTGGTGTTGCATTTGTACAGGTAAATATTGTTAAGAATACATATCTTAATGCTGGCAGGGAAATCTTAATATGTTTTGGTAATAAAAACTTGGTTGATGCTTCATAACTCTTATTTAAATATTTATTTAAATATTTAAATAGGATTTGGCTCCCCTCTAGCATACCAGCTATAATGAAGAAGGTATTTTCACAAAGTTAGTTTATCTGAAGACTGCTATCCCACCTCCCTTCAGCTATATTTCTTGTGCAGGCTTAACTTATAGATAGTAGGTTTCTGATCTCTGCATTACAGGTAGTCAGTTTGCTTAGTGACCATTCGAAGTTACAATGACACTGAAAAAAAGTGATCCATGACCATTTTTCATACTTACAACCATTGTAGCATCCACATGGTCACATGATCAAAATTCTGACACTTGACAACTGATTCATATTTGCAGTGTCCCGGAGTCATGGGACCCCCTTTTGCGACCTTCTGATAAGCAAAGTCAATGGGGTAGACAGATTCACTTAACAACCGTATTACAAACTTAATAGCTGCAGTGATTCACTTAAGAAATGTGGCAAGAAAGGTCATAAAGTGGGGCAAAATTTACTTAACAAATGTCTCACTTAGCTGCATAAATTTTGGGCTCAATTGTGGTCATAAGTCAGCTGCCTGTATATGATAGCCTTCTTCTGAAATCACTCTAATTTGTCATTGTTCTTTTTAGGCTGCGATGTGCAGAACAAACATAGTTTTGTAAATGTAGAATGAGATAGTTATTTTCCATGATATAGGCCAGTGGCTCCCAACCTTTTTTTGGCCATGCCCTACCTAAACATCTCTAAAATCCTGATGCTCCTTCCTGTGACTTATAATTCCTACTATTTAAAAAATGAACTTCTACTCATGCGGAGGAAGCCTAAAAGGCCATTAACGTGGTTTAAAAAAGGTTCCAAATTGCCCCCCCCCCAGGGCGTGGGCCCCCCGTTGGGAACCACTGATCTAGACTCAATCTTATGTTAATAAACTCCTAAATAGCATTTGCTTTTTAGCAGTTGTATCATGCTGTTGGCTCATGTTCAACTTGAATACCTGGATCTTTTTCACCTATACTACTGCCAAGCCAGTTTTCCCAATCCAGTTCTTGGGCCTTTAATTTTTTTCTCCCAAGCTGTAGGACCTGGCATGTTAAGTTTGTTTGTAAATGCTCTACCATCTATACTTGAAGTGTGAAGAGAATTACCTCCTCTATACCTAGTATTATCTTACATCTAGTAATAAAATGTTTTATTGTAATCACTAGCTAAGATTAGAAAGCAGATTGGTAGTTTGTAAAATTCTATTGCATATTATTTAGAATTGGGGTGCAATTCACTTACCTTCCATACCAGTTCGCAAATGTGCGCGTGCCATCATCTGCGCAAAGCCTGCGCATGCTCAGAGGCTTAAAATGTTGCAAAAAAGGAATGTCATGACGGAGCTACCCTCAGCTGGTTCTCCCGAGCCAGGATACAACCAGCTGAATTTCACCCCGGTTTAGAATTGACCTAAGAAGGATAATTGCTTCAGCTTGGCTTTATATTCAAAACTCAACGGATTTTTTTTGTCAGTACAGTTTCTTTCAGTATATGGTGACTAGTCGGTTGCATAGATTAATCACATGCTTAAATGAATAGCCATCAACTGATGGATCTGACTTGACTGAATTTGTATGTGAACTGGTTGTAAAGGAGACCATTATATGAAATGTTACTGGTGTGTTAGTGCATTTTTTCCCTACTTCTTTCCTGTTAATTTTATTCGGTAATTTAAATATATTTTAATATATTACATTATTTATTTTAGTGGCCATCTGATTTGCAGACAACAGCAGCTAAAGAACTTTCAGCAGGATCACAGCTTGTGGGCTTGATAGCAGTACTTATAGCCTGCTTTTCTAGTGGATTTGCTGGAGTATATTTTGAAAAAATTTTGAAAGAAACAAAACAATCAGTATGGATTAGAAATATTCAGCTTGGTAAGTCTTAAAAAATATCTAAAAGAGAGATTCAGATATGTTTCCAACTATAATTAAAAGTACTTCATTTTGTTAAGTTTAGAGAAATGGTTATAAAGGCTACGCTCTGTTTGATATTAACTTTTCTAAAAGGAACTCTATTACTTACAGTATATCCTGTTACGAATATGTGTTATAGGAGTCAGTTTCTGTTTGATTTTTGCTAATATTTAATGGATGATAAAGGCAATGGCTAGCATCCAAATTATAGTGCAATTATTACTGTGATACAAAGAATGTAATTTGTTTTTTAAAAACTTGTCTCATTCTTGCTATATGACAACTCCCTTTTAAAACTTCAATTATATTTTAATGAATTTGGTATGGTGGGTGTTTTGCTATCAGAGAAAAAGTATTGTATGCCTCACTTCAAACAGTTGTAGCTTATGTGTTATATTAGAACCAATTAAATTAAACTAAATGTTGCCATCTTTCTATAGCCATTATCACAGGCATCTGAACAAACCAAGATCACATCAAAATTACATGCATGTGGTGATGTCATGATGCATAATCCACCCTTACGTACTTGTGTCCTGTCATCTGATGCAAGTATGTAAGTCAGTTTTTGTGTCATGATGCATGTTTTGTCACCTGCCCACCCCAGTGGCACCCTTCTTTTTAAGAACCAAAAAAATTGGAATATGTGTATCTACAAATGTTTATTTAAGAATGCTTTAATTTAAAGACATTTTTCTGTTTGAATAGAAGTCTAGAATGAAAAAAAAATCATAGCAGTGTTTTTAACTAAAGATGAAAACAAATGAATATTTTCTCCCAGTAGATGGATTTAGGAATATAGACTGCTGTTTTTAAAAAGAAAAGGCATAAATAAGTACTATTATTGCATCTGCATTTTACATACTGTATGCCTATATAAAAAGTACTATGATCCAAAGAGTGCCTATTTAAAAAAGAACCACTCATAGCTTCTCATAAGTTGTAAAGTGAATTTAAAATTGCAGTTGAATATCTTTAAATTATGGTTGAAAGTCTTAAATTAACTATCCATTTTTATTAAATTTGCTAATTGCCTGTCTTTTAAAATATACAATGTAGTGCTATTTTAATACATAATTCAAAGTTCTAATATGGATCACATTACAAACAGCAATAATAAAATGTAATAACAGATGCAATTTAAAAAATACAGAAAAGTAGTACAAGTAGTCCTTGACTGACGAACACAATTTGTTTTGGTTGCTAAGTGATGTCATTGAGTCATCACGTGACCAAACCTAATTATACTACCAATTTTACTGTGATAAATGAATCATGTGATCATTAGGTGAACCACATTCACATTCATTAAGCAAATCCAGGTTCCCCAATTAACTTTGCTTGTCAGACGCCTGCTCAGAAGTGACTACAAGGTACTGCAACCATTATAAATGTGAGCCAGTTGCCAATTTCCCAAATGTATCCTCAATCATATGTCACTTTTTCTGAAGCCATTGTAGCTTTAAACTATCATTAAACGGTCATAAGCTGAGGTCTACCCCTATGGTTTGCAATATATAGGCAGTCCTCATGTTTTTGATATATTATACAGGTAGTCCATAAGTTACTACAGCAGTTGAGATCAGAATTCCCATCGCTAAGTAATGCGGTCCTAAAATGTGACCACATTGCTTTTGATCCTTATTGTCATTAAGTAAGCCCCTTCTTACAACTTCCCGCTGGCTTCCAGCATCAAAGTCAATGGGGAAGCCGGCAGGAAGTTGCAAGTCTCAGGTGGCTTACAAACAGGCTGCTGCTGGATAGAAAAGGGAACAAGGGGGTGCACTAATGAGGCATGGCATGAACTCAGTGAGGCTCAGTGATGGTGGTGGTGGAGGTATAGTGCCAGCACAGCAAGGCTCAGGAAGGGTGCGTGATGGTGAGGAAGTCATGGCTCAAGTGCAGCTTGAAGCATCTGCTGCCAGCTGGAGGAAAGTGTGCAAGGTGCATTAGTGGCAGGGAAGCATAATGAAAGCTCAGCAAGGTTTTGGGGAGAGTGCATAAAGGCATGTGAGTGGTGGGAAAGGTAAAGCACAATTGTAAAGGGGCTGGAGGAAGGTGCAAAGGGTGGGGGAGATTGCCTGAACGATTTGTGACCTTCCGTGCTGGGTTCCTCGTTGATTTTGCTTGAGGTAGTGTGGCAGGGAAGGTTGCAAATCACAATCAAAGTGACTGCAGGACAGTGCAACCAGTGGAAGTGCAAGTCAGTTGCCAAGTGCCTATATTGCAATCACGTGATTGCAGCGGTCCTGGGCCAGCTGATCTTCAAGGACTGGTTGTAACTTCAGTGGTTACAATGGTCATTAACTGAGGACTACCTGTAATAATAAGATGATACTTCCAGAAAGAAAGCCTAACGCAGTTGGGATGGGTTAACTTGATTTCTATAAAATTTCATTTCATGTAGATGTAAAATCAGAGTTCTCCAGTAGACCTTAAAAATGATGAGGTTAATATTACTACTTTACAGTACTTATTTAAAAATTATAAGCAGCCCTTTTCTGCCCCACAGTGGTTAAAAGATGCAACTGCAATTAATAGTGGTTTATACACATTTTGCTGTGATAAGCTGTAAGTAAAACTGCTTCCAAAGTAATTAAGATAACCATTTAAAAATCTAAACTATTGCAATAAGATAGAAAACCTAATTTTAAAACTAACACCTTTTAAAGAAACAGGTTCTAAATCCAGCAGATAATCATTGGCATATCTGAATAACTATTCAAAACTAAGCATATCTCTTTCTCACATATGCTTGATAGCAGCTGTTTAGGTCCTTTACATGTGTAACAGAGACCTTCAACGGACTCATTGTAGAAAGCAAATAGCATTTATGCGATGCTGCATTGAAATCAGCTTTTAGGATCAAAAATTAGGGTGTCATCACCATTCTTTGATATTTTCTTATATACAGCACAAAATACGGTAATATTTAGAGATACTAGGAGAGGTTTCTACTTGCATCTGAATTATTAAAGTACATAATCCAAATTGTTACTGGGTAGCATAAAAGAGCAATCGGAATTTCTTTTCTGTCCAACTTACCATGGCTCAATATTTGTCTTGACTTTCAGGATTTTTTGGTAGTATATTTGGATTGATGGGCGTATACATTTATGATGGAGAACTTGTATCAAAGAATGGATTTTTTCAAGGTTATAACAAGCTTACTTGGATAGTTGTATTTCTGCAGGTAATTCATCCAATATTATATTTTATCAATTGGGCTTGTGTTATGCCAATACTGAAACTACCATTCTGAGTTACGCATTGATTTGTTCAACTAATACTTAAAAAAAAAATCATTCTATTTTACAAGACAGGGGAGAGCATGCTGTCATGGCTTTGGAATTTTTTTCAACCCCTTAACAACAATTCCTAGATCACATGATGAGGTACAGGAAGTCTTAAATAAGGGAGCATGCAGTCTGGCTTCTGGAATACTCTACAGCCCAGGGGTGGGTTCCACTTATGTTCGCTACCAGTTTGCAACGGGAGCGTGCGCAGTCTGTGATGACATCCGGGCGGGTGGGCGGAGCTCCTACTGCCGCTACTACCGGTTTGCAAGATCCGGAGCGGACTGGTAGGAACCCACCACTGCTACAGCCCCTTCACCAGCACTGGCCATAGGATCTGTTTGTCTACTGAGTATAATGAAGTAATCTGTCGTGTGACTCTGTATTGTCTTACCCTCGTGATTGTCTCCATGTGTTAATATGTATGTATATGTGCATTGGGAAGAATAAAGCAGTCTGCACGTGTTCCATTCTAAGTCATGTGACCAGAGGCAGGGCTTAGAATAGAGCTGTCAACAGCATTATGAGTAATTGTCAACTGGATCTTCTAAAATACCTGAGATTTTTTTTTTTCTGAAATATTTTCCTTCATTTTCAAACCCAGTCTTTTTTTTTTTTTTGCTAGTTTTTCCCACCATACCAAAATTGAACTTGTTCTGTTCAGTTTTTGGAAGCTTATCTTAAAGGACAGAGTTCCAATATTCCACTGATGTGGAAAGAATTTAAAAAAATGTCCCACTTAATCAGACACATTAAATTGTATTGAATTGTTATATTACAAATGCTTCCAAGGTAAGTCTTCTGTCCCTCACCACTAATTATGAATACCAGTTATTTGAAAAATGAATTTCTGTTTCTTGATAAATAGAAATAGAATTGATAGGAAATAGTTAACTTTGCCTCATTTAATTAGAGGGTAGGACTTAAGAATAAGAACAGTTTAACATGATGTTAATTAAGAAATAATAAAATGCACAGTATAGAAACAACTTTGAACCAAAAGCAGAAGAGAGTATAAGAACTAGATCTGATGGAGACTTTAAAACTTGCAACATTTTATTTTATTTTATGATACAATACTACACATTTGAATATTATATACTACTTTAGTAAAATGTTCTTAGCATAAATCATCCAGAACCAATTATATATTTAAATTAATTTAAAATACTGAAATTGGAAAATTCTTTTTCAGATTAAACGTTTTAGGTAACCTGCACTTACTATTCGTTCAGCAACCATTTGAAGTTACGACGGTGCTATAATAATAAGCTTGTGGCCCATTTACCATTGTATTTAAGACTCATTTAAGACTGTATTCTCGGACTGCCAGCACAATTGCATTGCTTCAGATGTGTAAAAGAGCAAACAACTTGCTCTTTTCAAATCTCT
>JANHFK010002813.1:459171-476517 GCA_036250565.1 Sibynophis collaris | reverse complement strand
CTGCTCCAAAAACACTATGTCTTTGATGCTGTATGGTATATTTAAATGAAATAATATGAGAGTCGAAGGCGTGCACATACATTAAATTGAATTAATGTTTATGCTCTTACTGCAGTAATCTTGTAAAATAATCACCGTGTGGTTCAGTACCATTCAGGATTCCAAAGGATCTTATATATAGATTACATATGGCAGCCTTAGAGTGTTTGGCAATATGCCACCTTCCTCTTCTGACTCCCAATAAATTTATTGATTGATTTTTCCCCCTGCCTTTCTTTGACCAACTCAAGGCATCTTAACATTCCTAATGCTCATGCTTCCTCTTTTCTCCACAACAGCAAGCTTATGAGGTGGGTAGGTTTGAAAGAGAGTAACTGGCCCAAATCCAGCCAGCCAACTATTATGCTTAAGGAAAGGCCAGAGCTCACAGTCGCTTGGTTTCAAGCCATAGCCACTACATTGAATTGGAAATAGGTCTCACTTTCCCCCTTGTTCTGCCTAAATATATTGAAATGTACTATGCAGTAGATAAAGGAAAGTGCACTATAGAGCTCCAAAAAGCCATTAACTCATGTGTTATATACAATTTGTACTCTAGACTAAAATAAAATTTCTTTCCTGGTCATTTGGTGATTATTCATGCTTATGATACTGAATATATATCTTAGTTGAAAGAACTGCTTGTTAGCCTGCTTTACAGTACTTGGGAAGGCTGTTACAACAGTGGCCTGAAAAGCTGGAAACAGTTTGATAGAATTTGTTTTTTAATGGTAAAATCAATGTCCATTAAAATCCTCTTGTGCCATTTCTTTGTGTGTGACAAATATATGTTTAATTCACAGGGTTTATTGTCTTTTCTGAGTGCTCCTCTAATTGGAGCTCTATCTGATGTTTGGGGCCGAAAATCATTCCTGCTGCTAACAGTATTTTTTACCTGTGCTCCGATTCCTCTGATGAAGATCAGTCCATGGTTAGTATCTAAAGTTTGCTTTTATACATTGGTCAGGTAAATCTCGTAGAATGAGCTTCATCATTTGTCTATTTTAATATACAGTAAATCAGTCTAGCAGACCTTGAATTTATTGGACAAAAATCTTGTCAATATTTTGTCTATTTTTGCACAAGCAAAATCCCATTCTTCATTTTGTGTATACATAAAATACATACACAAAATTTCATTTGAATTTAACAGATATTCTGCTTTAGTGGACACCATTTCTCCCATTAGTGTATTAAATGGAGAGATTAGTACAGACAATTGGCATTAATAATCCTAATTGAGACTGAAATTTCCATCACTAAGCAAAGCAGTCATTAAGCAAAACATCACATGACTGCATCATTTAGCAATGGCAGCTCCAATACTTGCAGTTTTTAAGACCATTTTGTCATTAGATTAGGTCCTCATGCTTCTCCTACCCTGTCATACTCACTTCCACTTCATCTCCTCCCCTCTCCACTTTCCTCTCCTCCCTTCTTGCTCTTGATCAAGCTTTCCTTCCTGCAAAGTGTGGCCTTGGAGAACTAGTCTGTTGAATTTGTAAGAGGACAAGCAGAGTATGAGAGCAAGCAGAGGACATGCGGGTAGGTTCTGTCAGCACTGGGCTTGCTTCTAGGCCTTGCTGAAGCCTGCAGGCCCGGTCTCCTGGGGTGCTTCCAATATGAGTTACAGAGCACAGGCTGCGTCTCCGGGAAGCCCTTGTCCCTCAGCCTCTGCTGCCACTTTGAACAATGCCTTCCAGCACAGCTTCCATCTTCCCCTGGGCAACCATCACTGCCTCTCCTATCTCCTTAGCAACAGAGAGCATCATCCATCGCCACCCGCTTTCTCTTCCCTAGCTAAGCCTGGCAATCACCTTTTAGCCCTGTCACACTCACCATGTGCATACTCTGATACTCTGCATCCCTGTCACACTCACCATGTGAATCCCAGGGCTGCACTCTCATTCAGTGCCTGGATCCCAGGCAAACAGCAGGAAGAAGAAGACAACAGCAAAGGTCAGCTGTAAGTGGGGGTGGAAAAGGGGAAGCGGGGCTTTGCAGTGGAGTGAAGATGGCCAAAAGAGAAGAAATGGGAAGAGACAAGTGAGTAGGGGTGCCCCTAAGGTCTTGAGTGTGAGTGGGCTGCTCAGCACCCAAATTTTGATCATTTGATCATGGGAGCACTGCTGAAACTTCACGAGCTGGTCCTAACCTACCATTCATCTAGCACTGCCATAACTTTGAATAGTCACTAGTGGTTGTTAAGCGAGGATTGCCCATTTTAACGTCATTCAAAGTAATTTGAGATTTCTTTGTGCAACTATTGATTGAATCTTTTGGCAGAGTGCCAGATCATTTATCAGTGAATGCATTGTCTATGGTGCAAAAATTTGGTTTTCCTGTTTATTTTGCTCTTGGACAATAGTAAATGGTAGCAGAATGACATGGCTATTTTTGGTATCCTTCAGACATTCTTATAATAGCTAGTCTTGAAGATGATTTCTGCCTTTTTTTTTCGGGACAAGATTGATCTCAATGTAAGTTTATCAAAGGGACAGCTTTGGATAGGAAGTAACTATGCCTTCTGTCAGTTTCCCTTTCTGATAGCTAGCTTGGTATTATTTGTTTGTTTCTTTGCTAAAAGAAATTTTCTTTTAAAGATTCCAAGGAGTAAAGCATGCTGAAACTATGTGAACATTATCAAAGATAAATGTATTACTAGTGGTTAGATTTGTGGTAACTGCTCAGAATCTTAGATTTGAATAACAATTATAAAGTTCTTATTTATTTAAAGGGAAAGTATTTCCTATTCAAATTCTGTGGATGCTATCTATCATATTTAGAAATCTATGTTGAAATTGAATTGAATTGAATTGAATTATGTTAATGTATTATAATAATAGTGACAATATTGTGCATACCTGTTGGACAAGCAGACTTACAGAGTTATTACTTAAGATGTTTTTCACAGTTTCTTCCTATTTCTAATCTTACGGTATGCTTCATTTTAGGTGGTACTTTGCAGTTATTTCTGTCTCTGGAGTCTTTGCAGTGACTTTTTCAGTGGTATTTGCTTACGTAGCTGATATAACCCAAGAACACGAAAGAAGCATGGCCTATGGCTTGGTATATGCAATATTTCTATATATTCAGATATTGTGCATGTTGATAATCAGATCTCTTTTCCATATTTATGCAATTGGAAGACCATCACCGCCCCACCAAGAAGGAATAAGAGAAAAAGTGTTGTAAAAGCAGACAAAGCACCTGTGCTTTTCCCTGCTTCCCTATTCTCACAACCTAGATTTGCTACTGATCTCAGAATTCTGTCCATATAGTTACTGCCTATAGTTTCTTCTCTGGGATGGGAAGGGAAAGGGAAAGGGAGAACAACTGGATAAACTGGAAGGGTGACCCATCAGCAGCCAAGGGAACAAAAGAAAGAGGAAAGAAAATCTACTTAGGTAAAACAAATTGTGCAAACACGCATACATACAGCTAGGAATAAGTAATCTTCAAGCAGCCATCACGCAGTTCTGCTGTAATTTGTACTTTCTGTTCATTTGTTTTTATCATCTAATTTTATCCACAAATACCATTTATAACCCCCTCAATTCACAGGTATGGGGGAAGGGGGAGAAGAGAGAAATCTCATCTTGTTATAAATAATAGCAATATGATTAAAGTAATCGTCAGAGGATATGCTTATTTTAGTTCTCTTCCACTAGCATTTTGAAATGCAACTTTTCCATTTGTTAGAACAAATCAATTTTTACCGTTGCTGAATTGCCACATATATTTTTAGGAACTCTGTATTATTTCCACTATTATGGTCATCTTACATGTCTTATCCCTTGAGATGTGTTGAAAGCTGAAAGATAGTGTAAATATATTTTCTATGCATGCCTCCTCTTGTCAAGAAATTAAGAATTAAAATATTTAGGATTCTCAGTAAGTGGTGTGGTTACCTACTAAACTTCATCTCACTAATTGTTATCATTCACAGGTTTCAGCAACATTTGCTGCCAGTTTAGTTACCAGTCCTGCCATTGGTGCCTATCTTGGTCGAGTGTACGGAGATAGTCTGGTGGTCGTCTTAGCTACAGCGATTGCATTGTTGGACATTTGTTTTATTCTTGTTGCTGTCCCTGAATCACTGCCCGAAAAAATGAGACCTGCATCATGGGGAGCACCTATTTCTTGGGAACAAGCTGACCCTTTTGCGGTAATATATTTAACCCTTTCAGATGGGGAATGCTAAGGGGTCGATTAAAATGGGATTTGCATTATTTGGATTTTTTTTTTAATTGAACATATATCCATCCTGTAGGTATGTATGGGAGATCTCTTACATCTGATTGGGTTTCAAATCTGCAGAGAAATCTGCAAGAGAGAGTTGAGGGAATTCAAGGCAAAAGCAGATAGACATCTAGATTTTGCCTATATAGACTGGGAAGGCCTGTGGAATAAGGATAGAATGTCTAGTTCTGGATTTCTTTATTCTTAAATTCCAAAATGGAGGTTAAATCACTTACATTCTATTCTGTCATTCAGGTGCTCACAGGACAATAAATTGCAACGACGAGCAAGATGACCATTGTGATAGTTAACATTTTATATTGTGATGAACAGGCAGTTGGAGAGATGACTACTCAAGGGGAGTTTAATTAAGGAAAGAAAAGAGTCATCTGCCATTATCATTCCTATATTGCCCATTTTAGTTTCTGTTGATATTCCTTCTTGGAGAGTTAGTAGCATTGGATTGTTAGTCTGTTTTTTGTATTTAATTTTAATTTTCACAGATATAATGATCTGAAAGGAAAAGAGCTTAGCAGTTGATTTTTAGTTCATTTTTAAATAGGCACCAAAGGACATAGTCTTAGTTTTCCTCCAAGAAAAAGTAGGAAATAAGGATTATATTAAACAAGGCTAAATTTGAGCTATATAAGGTTTGAAATGTTTCTTTTTTTAAAAAAAATTGAATTAAGTAAAATAGAATAAAATAGCAAGTTCCTATAAACATGTTAAGGTAGTTTTGTATGTATAATTTTATTCATACAGTAGAATCTCTGGTCATGACCATAATTCATTCCATAACTTTGGTCGCAACCTAATTTGGTTGTGACCTGAACCTAATTTTGGAAATTTGGTGCTTACAAAAAAAATGATGCGGAAGGGGAAATTGGCTATGAAAAAAAAATTGTGAATTTTTTGGTCGGAACCCCATTTGGTCATGGTCAGAAGCGTTCGTGACCAGAGCTTGTACTGTACTTTGGTTTTCTACAATATTAAAAGTGAAAAAATATTTCCGTTATCTGTGTTTCCCCTCTTCCAAATTAAATGTGTGACTGCCTAGCTGAGCTCTAGGATTAGATGGGTAGTTTCCATATCTGGCTAGAGTAATCCAGCATTGTATGTACCAGTAGAAGAGAATACCTGTGACTCAAGGTTGAACTATGAGCTTGGTTGTTTTCTTGCTATCACTGATGATATCTAGTTGGGTAATGAAATGTCTACAAGAAAACAACCAAGGTCAGAGAGCACTAAGGACCCTGCTATATTGTATGTAAAAATCTTATAGTGCTGATTGCCCTAGGTTTTGGAGGAAATTGGCCTTACACTGTGCTGGGAAGATGCTATCATTATCTCACCCCATCATCCTTAAAAGAGTAATCCGGCTGATTTCCAAAAGCCAGCTCTCTTTCCATGTCTATTTCTAAACCATATTCAATGGAACTTGTATGTATTCCATAGATTCTGGAAAGCAGTAGTTAATGTACCTTTGGACTATTTTTGTTTTTAAAATGTATTGATTTATTTTCTGTCTGGGGAGAATTCACCAATTGGCAGCTTTCTCTGTTTCTTTCTCCAGGTGTTCCCTACCCATGATTGATTAAAAAAAATAGGAAACTCAGATCCTTGACAGTCTTATTAATAAAGTTAATTGGTTTACGTTTCTCTTCATTTCTAGTCATTGAAGAAAGTTGGTCAGGATTCTATAGTGCTGCTAATCTGCATCACGGTCTTTCTTTCCTACCTCCCTGAGGCAGGCCAGTATTCCAGCTTCTTCTTGTACCTCAGACAGGTAAGCCTTATTCTTTTATTTGCACACATTTGATCTGCAAAAATGAAAGTGAATATGGCCATGACTTACTAATAGATTTAGGTCTTAATTTTTGGTTTGTGTTTCAATAGAATAAGATGTTTCCATTTTAATGCAATTTGGAATTGCTATCCTTAAGAGCAGATTTTTTTCATTAAAAAGGGACTACTGTTCAGCCTCTTTCTTCCATAGAATAACCTCTATATACTGTAATGTTGTTGTTCTTAAATAGGGGAATGGATTATCTTGATTTCTTAAACATTTGATGAGACAAATTTTTATTATCTACATTTGTGTGTGTGTTATTCATAATTCATCATAATCCTCTACCATGGAATTTCTCTCTTTAAAAAATTTAGATAATGAGATTTTCATCAGAAAGTGTCGCAGCATTTATCGCCGTCCTTGGGATTCTCTCCATTGTGGCACAGGTAATTGTACCTCAGAAAATACATTTGCTGAGTTTCTGCCAGTACTGTTTGTTCAAGTCAGTTGATAGCCCCGGCTTTCTGGAATGATACGGTACCTAGGAGGTTGCCAGGTCTTGGGAACGTGGAAGAGGGAAATAAAGAAACATTGTCACCAAATGCCTCTGCCCCAACCTCACATACATGGGCAGCCCTTAGCTTCCCTGATCAGGACAAGCATGCATGAAGGAGGTTAGGTGAAGGTCAAGCTTTGTATTGATGTAGTTATCACAGTGGTCAAATCTCTGAAAAGTCTTGATCTTTTTCTTTGTGGCCTTTTTCTTTCCTCAGACGATAGTTCTGAGTTTACTGATGAGATCGATTGGAAACAAAAACACCATCTTACTTGGTCTTGGATTTCAAATATTGCAGCTTGCATGGTATGGTTTTGGCTCCGAACCTTGGTAAGCAATTTTTCATTATGTTGCTGTTTTATTATTGTTACACCTATGGTACAGTCTTTTGTTAATTTAGCAGAGGTTTTAAAAAACATCCATCGATAGTATGCCTCTCATTGATATTTTAATGCAAGCTACAGGTAGTCCTTGACTTACAAGAGTTCATTTAGTAACCATTGAAAGTTACAATGCACTGAAAAAAGTGCCTTATGACCATTTTTCACACATGACCATTGCAACACCCCTATGGTCATATGATTTACATTTGGATGCTTGACAACTGATTTACATTTATGACGGTTGCAGTGTCCGGAGGTCACTTTTGCAACCTTCTGACAAGCGAAGTCAGTGGGGAAGCCAGATTCCGTTAACAACCAGGTTACTAATTTAACAACTACAGTGATTCATTTTACAAATGTGGCAAGTTCATAAAATGGGGCAAAATTCACTTTACAACTTTCCCCTTTAGCAACAGTAATTTTGGGCTCAATTGTGGTCGTAAGTCAAGGATACCTGCATTAACTTTGTTTTGGAGTTGTATGCTTTTCTTAGTATCTGACTTACTTGATTGATTTTAAAATCTGTTGAAATCATTGTGAATGCACGGCTGATTCATTTATCAGTCTCTATACCCTCTTCCTAGGATGATGTGGGCAGCAGGGGCTGTTGCAGCCATGTCAAGCATCACATTTCCAGCAGTGAGTGCCCTTGTTTCACGAACTGCTGATGCTGATCAACAAGGTAAGTGCTTCTTAAGATTAACACACAAGATAGAAACTCCTTAATAATGGAAATATTGCCTTATTGAAAATGGGCAAATCCCTCTTTTCAAACAATGCCACCATATTATTTTGATTAAGTCACAAATGGTATTGTGCAAAACTACTTGTAAAAAAATCAGAACATTTGCTGATACTGCAAATTGAATTTCTGTGCAAAGCATGTAAATATTGTTGAACATGTATATTTTTATCTAATAATAACTAATAGTAATTAATATATTTTTATTATTTGCTTATAGATGTTTATTTGAATTTGCATTATTTTATAGGAGTTGTCCAAGGAATGATAACAGGAATTAGAGGACTCTGTAATGGTTTGGGACCAGCGCTTTATGGTTTTATATTCTACATCTTCCATGTAGAATTGAATGAAAATCCAATGTCTGAAAATGAAGTCAATGTGCCCCCCCAACACCATTCACAGCAAGTATGTTTAAGGCACAGCAAGGTTGTTTTTTTTAATGTATAAGTGGTCATAAGAAAAAAAGAAATCATAGTTTTAAATGTATCACTGTAACGCCGATATCTTCATCAGCCACCAGCCCCAAAGAGAGGAGGAGAACCACTGTAAAACTGCTTCCTATCCACCAATTCCACTAGATACTGTGGATGACAATATCAAAAGCCACCAAGAGATCAAGGGTCACAATTCAGTGCCATCCCTCTACTAAACCCTGGCCTGAGGCGTGACTGAAATGCATCTGCTTCCTCCAGGGTCCTATGGACCTGAAGCCTCGCTATACCTTTCTCCATTATTATCTTCTGGGACAGTAATTATCTAAGACTGTTGGATCAAGTGATGTCTTCTTGAGAGAGGGTGTACCACAGCCTTTTCACGCAAAGACCTAGTACCACAGTTTAGACCCAACTACAGATACCTACCTTTCACTATCTAAGAGCAACCTAGATTTAACAGACAGCTAACCAAACTAGCACATTGGAGAATGCTGAGAAGTCACAGACTCAAAGCTGCTCCAGATAACCACACAAGGCCCTGCCCCAGGTACTTCAGCTGGAACTGACTGGTTGAGCTCCAACTCTAAAGAGATCCAAACACCTTTATCTGCCATATAGCACCAATCTTTTCCTTACAGCTGCTTTGGAAATTCTCCTGGGCTGATCCCTCACAATCGGTAACATCGCCGTGTAGTTTAACTTGCTTTAATCACTGTTCAGTGATTGTTCAGTGATTATTCATAGTTTTAAAAGCAGGAGCAGTTGTGAAGTTAAGCTCCACAGAGTGCAACAGCTCTGCTCTTTTATTTTTCACTCCCATTGAAGAGTTTGACAGGGTTTTGGTATTTTACTTTTTACTGCCCTTCACTTGTAATCCTCAACTTATGACCATAATTGAGCCTGGAATTATGGTCATAAACTGTTGAGGTTTTAATTCAAGTGATCACTGGACCAATTTTTTAATTATTTTTTTTAACTATTTGTGACAAGCATTAAACAAATCCCACTGTGGTTAAGCAAATGGCATGTTAAGTAAATCAGTTCTCCCCAATGGTTATTTTTTGCCAGAAACTATAAATAAATGTCAGAAATCAGCAAAAAAAAAGTAGTAAATGGTGGTCCTGTAACTATGAAATGCCATAAACAGCAGTAGAGGTGAGCTAGTTGCCAAGTGCCCAAAATGTGATCGTGTGACTGGATGTGTGTGTGGCAATTGTAACTTTGGAAATGGGTTGTAAGTAGCTTTTGGAGAGTTTGTTGTAACTTCAAGTGGTTGTTAAGCAACCAGTTGTAAGTCAAGAGCTACCAGTACTTTACTTTATCAGAACAAAAAAGGGACTGGGAGTATGATTAATCTTCACTCATTCCCAGAGTAGTTATTTGTTCCTGATCAAACCACAGAGATTTGTTGCCTGCAAAAGGGGAAAAAAAGTGACTAGCATATAATTATTCTTTGGATATTTAAAAAATAATAATTAAACAACAGATTGCTTCTGAACATCACTCTGGGAATAGGAAACATTCCTTGTTGACACAGGAACATTTTATTTTGCTTAGCCTTAAATTAACTTCATTCATGCGCTAGGCTGGTCGATATATGTATTGGCCTGGTTCTCAAAAGCTAGTATCTGGAAATGGGATCTATTTCTCTATATAGTTACAATTGTGGGTAGATTCTGTAAGCTAACAGTTATTGAGCAAACAAATAAAAGCAACTGAAATGAATAAATTCCTGTAGGAATCTTTTACAGCTTGCCTGCTATGTAAAGTTGGGAGTATAGCTGCTATTTTGTAATTTATGTGTAGGAGATGACCAGGCTGAGCCCCAGGGTGGAGTCAAGTACTAAGTTCATCCCCCTTGAAGTCTGTTGACTCTTATCTGATGCCTAAATCTTGATTGTTGGTGGTTTAGATTCTTGTGTATAGATAATGTGAAAGAAACTTGTACTTTTGAATTTTATCTTGGTTCCTGACTTCCTGCACTTGACAGAATAACAGAAAAACAAAAGTTGGAAGGGACCTTGGAGGTCTTCTAGTCCAACCTCCTGCTCAGGCAGGAAGCCCAAACCATTTCAGACAAATGGTTATCTAATGTCTTCTTAAAAAATTCCGGTGTTGAAACATTCACATTCTGGAGGCAAGTCATTCCACTGATTGTTCTGTTAAAAATTTCTCCTTAATTCTAGTTTGCTTCTCTCCTTAATTAGTTTCCATCCATTGCTTCTTGTCCTGCCTTCTTGTCCTGCCTTCAGGTGCTTTGGAGAATATGTTGTTCCCCTCTTCTTTGTGGCAACCCCTTAGATATTGGAACACTACTATCATGTCAACCCAGTGCTATTTTCATTAAATTAGTCATACCCAATTCCAGCAACCATTCTTTATATGTTTTAGCATCCAGTCCCCTAATCATCTTAGTTGCTCTTCTCTGTAGTCTTTCTAGAATCTCAACATCTTTCTTACATTGTGGCAACCAAAACTGGATGCAGTATTCCAAGTGTGGTCTTATCAAGGCATTATAAAGTGGTACCCAAACCAGGATGGGGAATTGTGTGGTCAGAGGATTAAATGGGATTCTCAGTTCTCCCCCTAGTACAATGTGATCCCAATACAACGCCTTATTTATCTGGACCCTTCCTTTTCAACCTAAATTCAGGCCAGGATAGAGTAATAGCTTTGATTTTTAATTCAACATGCTGTTTATTGCGTAAAGTCCAATGTGCATAGGGACTAGGGTATTTATTTAATTCAAATTTGAGGCCTCAGACTTTTCAAAAATTCTAGGTGGCTTACAAATTATTATAATTGTTTAATTGTTGGTATTTTAATATGTATAAAAAATACCAACAATTGATTTAGGCAGCATGTCAAATTAACCATGCAACCTGAAGGCAAGCGGCTTACCTATCGAAAAGAAATAATAGAGCATCATTATATAATCGTACAAATTCTATGCATGAAATGAACATCGATACAATTCATCTTTGCAAAATATATGCAGCTTCGGATTTAGATGGTGCTCTCTAAACATAAAGTGTTTAGGTGATGGAAAAAACAAGATTTACAGCCAAAGGAGAGTTGAGCAGCATTATTATCTAATTTTACCAGATTACAGTTCAGTGCTTTGAAATCTCTGAAATAATGAGGGGAGCAGCGTGAGAGAAACAGCTAACTCATGATACTAAGGCCCAAAATCAGATTGTTCACACTCCACTTCATTCTTGCGTACAATAATCTAACCATAATTTAACTAAATAAACTAAAGTGCTGACTTTTTGTCTTATGCTAACTCTTGCTCTGTTTTGTTTTTCTTTCCAGAATTCCATCATTCCTGGGCCCCCATTCTTATTTGGCGCATGTTCAGTGCTGCTGGCTCTACTCGTTGCCTTGTTTATTCCTGAACATACCAATTTAAATGTTCGCTCTAGCAGCTGGAAAAAACACTGTGGTGGACATGGACATCCACACAGTCCACAGGCCCCTGGAGAGGCCAAAGAACCTTTATTACAGGACACAAATGTATGATGACAAAACCCAAGGACTCATAGAGCAAGTTTTATTTTTTCACCTGCAGTTCTGGATACACATTCCATTTCCATTGAAATTGTCATTTCTTAAAGAGTTCTTAAGAAATGGATCTCTTGCATGAAAACTGTTAAGAACCACAGACAGGAAGTGGAAAATCATCCAAAGAAGTTACAACTTAAATTACTTTGGTTTTTAAAAAGAAGCTAGGATTTTTGTCTAAAGTCCTAAATATATTAAATCTCCTTAATTTTGAACAAAATTATATATATATATATACAAGGTATCAGCATGTGTTCCTGCATCAGTTTCTTGAAGGTGTTAAGCTTCGTTCTCTTCATGCTAGTCTCAGTGAGACATACAAGCAGGATTTGGGTATCTCTTTTCTTTGTAATTGTTGGTCAGATGGATTCAAAGCCTTAACATAGATGCACTTGGCCAGGAAGGTGAATTTGGTTGATATTGGACTTTCAAATCAGTGTCTGACAGGTGTTTTTTTTCTTTTTTACTAACACAAATCATGTGTTGAATACACATCCTGAACAGTACACTTTAAGTGCATTATTCTGCTAATTCTGTGTAGTGTGAGCCTAGATTTTACTATTGGCTCCAACACTCTACCTTCATAAATACAATTTGATACCACTATGCTTTGGATGTTTTGCATAAGGACCTCAACACTTGAACGTACAAACTCAACTCTTAAGCTGATAGCCTTGATGATGTCAATGTGCTCTATACATGATTGTCACTTCTATTACTTGACAGGATGAATAGCCGTTCAGTTTCGAACCAAGGACAAATGAGCTAATCAGCTTTTCCTACTATTTTATTTGTAAATTACATATGTAGGGGGTATGACAGGCTAGTGAATACTCTTGTCTAGTAATTCAAGTGGCAATTCTTGCTCTATAGTGGCCTTTTAGGATTGTCACAAATAACACTTCAGAGCCAAGGGGTTAGTCCTGCGTTTTCAGGACCACAGTACAAGGAGAGAGCTTTATACAATTACTGATGTGAATTTCTCTAAAAGTGTATATTTTTGTGTCCAGTTGTATTATTTAAGTGTTCCTTTGTATAAAATGTGTATAAAGTATTGTATAGTTCAAAATGTTTTCATCTTGTGCTGTGGTTATTGCTTAAGTTTTTTTAAAACTTTCACCACGGTTGAATAGAAGCTGAAAAATTGTAAATACTCTTAATAAAAGTTGAATATTTTAGTGATTTTTTATAAATTGATACACTTGGTATAATATACTGCCAATATAGTTGATTGTACATCTTTCATATCACATATTTTATATCTGTTGTAGATATACATATATTTTCTATCATAAGAATTTATGTACCTAGAAAAATGTTTCTGAAATTTAGCACTTGTAAAGGAGCAAGAAGTGTCAGATGAAAGATGGAAAGCAGTAATTGTGTGATTACTGAAAGAATTTTTTTGGACAGTACATATATTTATTCCAATTGCATAGTGCTAGCATAGTTTCTCTGGGTAACGTTACAGCAAAGATAATCTCTCTTGAGTAATAAGAAAACAAAGTCCTATAGTTTACTGTGTAGGGAGGCATTTTTCTCCAGTATTAAATAACTGATTCTTTAGAACATTCTCATTAATCCCATTTCACTGTGGTTTTATTGCATTAACAAAAATACTATGGCTTCTTATATTAGATCCAAATTTATTAAACTTCATTTTTGTATTGATGTAGAAACATAAGGGGACGGTGGATTGTCTTAATTTTGTTTTCTTTCTACTCTCTCCTGAGATCTTTTTAAAAAGGCTGGATTGATATATACAACAAATGAACTCTTAGCAAATGTATAAAATAAGTTCTTGTTAATAGAAATATGAGGCATGAGTGGAGAAAGATTTGTATGAGCTAATATTAGTATATTAAGATCTGGATGTTAATTCTTGTAGTCACTGTATAATTCAGGTAGTACTGGATAAGGTAGTATGATATGGACTGCTCTGGACTTTTAATCTTCACTTATACTTGAGAAATCTGGTTAAAATATCTTGCTAGTTACTTTGCAGCTTTGTAGAAAAGCACTAAAATATTTATTTACCAACAAAAATGTTAACATGTAACCTACTTGGATCTATTAAATTTTAGTGTACTTTGATAGAAAATTAACCATTAAATTGGAGCATTAATTCATTTAGTGAATACCCAGTCTTTTAGAAGTGTTTGGACAAGGCTTTTAAATTAGAATTTTATGTGGGCAAAGTTAACCTCTCCATTTATTGAGGATGGAGTTTTCTGTGTGTGTGTGTGTGTGTGTGTGTGTGTGTGCGCACAACAGAAGGGATTTTTCTGGTCAATCAGAAATTAATCAAAAAACTTGGTATGTGTTGAACACAACACATTTGATGCTAGACTATTCCCTTGGTCATGCTTTAAATGCTTGATAAAATCTGGAAACAAGACAATAGTAGTAGGAAACATTTTAAGGTCAGATCTATAATTTGAAATTGTGACGTCTACCACAAATTACAGGCCTATTTCTTCTCTGCTTAAATTGGATCTGGTAACAATTATATATTGCTTAGTCACATTCCACTTAGCTGGTGGTATGTGCTTTTTATGAAACTGGCATCCTTAAATTGAAAAATATTGTCTATAGAAAATTACTGATAATCAGGTGCAGTACGTGTTTAAACCAATCCACTGACTAATTTTTGCCTATGCCAATAAAGTGCTCGTTATAAAGTAGCCATATCTGGCTTGGCACTAGATGTTTGAAACACTATTCTAACAGACACCTGAACTAAAATCTTGAATCATTACTGGCAATTTGATGAAAACATGCTAAATAGCAAGCAAAACTGCCCAAGGTAGCTTGCTGGGTCATTTACATTGTAAGGGGTACTAAAGCTTATTCACCAGCCAGATACCTATTTTTTTTTATTTATAAGTATACTTGGTTGTTACTAGCTTTTTTGGAACATCACTTTATATGATAGGGGAAGGAAAATAATTTTATAGTTCTGATTGATGAACATAAAAATTTAATTTTCCTGCATATGACTGTCACTGGAGGCAATTTTTGGAAAAAGTTCTTTCAATTGTAGGTAATTACATGTATATTTATATATTCCCTCTTATATGTTATTTCACACCCAAAAATGAGCACTTTAAATGGTGCCCCCAACATGAGGACCCAGTTTGTGGGGGGCAATAAGCTGACTTTATATAAATATACAAAAGTATGAAGGCTATTGCTTAGCACATTGTAAGCCGCCCTGAGTCTTCGGAGAAGGGCGGCATATAAATTAAAAATAAAATAAAATAAAAATGAATGGGAACCAAGGAATATTAGTCCCTAATATGAAAGTCGTAAGCATGTGAAACCTGTCCATTTTTCTATAATTAACACAAAAAAGTAAGAGCTTTAATCTAGAAATTTGGACTAAGTTCTAATAGCTATCATGGTAATTCCTCTCAAACTTTTATATGAAGCAAAAGAACTTTTTAAGGGAATGAAATAAAGACTGTCCTCGTCTTCACTTTCTCAAACCTTAACTGTACCATAAGAGAAGTGTGTCTTTTCCATATTAAGATGTTTAAACTCTAGACAGAAACTAAACCTTTGTGTAAAAGTTTTATTAAAATGAACAATTTATATATATATATATGAACATTACATTGATTATAGACAAATATACACATTTTACACTGCAGAGAACAATTGTGCAATAACACATTTAAATGATTTGTTATTTTTCACTCAATATACAGAATTACAAATATATGTATATACCAAAAAGCCACTAACTAAATCCAAACCACAATCCTTAAAATACCTTGAATATTTTAAACCCAAGCAATTGAAGGGATTCAGTTCACACTTTAAATTACCAAGTTTACATGTTAGATTTATCTAAATGTATATTTGACAAAAATTACAAGATACTCGGAGCAGAGCTGTTTGGAAAAAAGTATGAATGTAATAAAATCCCATTAAAGGAGATTTTTCCAGCTACAATTATGATGAGGTTCTTAAAGCATGACAAAAAAGTTTCTCTGCATTTCATAAAACTTAAAATTGGCTGGACTATGCCAATTTTTGCTGACTTGATTCAGTTAAAGGCCTCATTGCAAAATGAAATGGCTCCTCAGGCTAGAAAGATTTGTGATTTTTATCTTTCCATGCTGCACTAGTATATTCTTACATCTTTTTCCACAGGGAACCCTATGGTCAAAAAGAGCAAGAACATGTGAACCTCGTCACTCTTTACAGTAAATAAAACTGGGCAGCAGATGTCTATATATAAGACACTGTACAGACGTTCCCCACATTCAATAGACCGATGTTATGTAACATTGAAACATAATTTCCAGGCAAATGGAAAACCAAATATTTTACAATTGTGAGCAGACCATCTAGAGTTGAAAACATCTGAATAGAATAAGTACAAAACATTTCATATTCAAAATAGTTCTCAAGTAACTTTTAAAGCAAAATGGTTTTCACATTCCTACTGAAGAGCAGCAAAAATAACATTATCCTGTTAATCTTTCTGATATTAGATCACAGCTTGATGTATTAGGTGTCATTATGTGAATATGATGCAACAGACCAGTTCCAAACATAACATTTCAATTTAATTATATGTTGCAAAATCAAATGCTTAAAATAAGGCATTCATTATGTTCAGACAACAAACTACACTCAATGACAAAAGTATGTTACAGTGTAGGGAAAAATTGACAAAAATATATCAACATTCAGCAATGGTTTTAGGTACTGTTCTCTGAATCCTAGACAAAATGTGCCAATATTATTAACTAACTAACAGCACAGGAATTCTAAAATCCTGTAAACCCAAAACCAAATGTTTATTATAGATTTGTGGGCACTAGTACTGCATTCCTAAATCATGTAATTACTGGTAGTTCCATTAAAATTACTAAAATCAATTTGCAAAGCTGGGTTCAAATGTGTTCCAAAGGTAATAAAAAGAACTTGTCTGAGCCAATTTATATTTTTCTACCAGCATGATTAGAAACCAGAAAATATTGTGTTTAAAATAGTTTCATTACTTCAGATATGGTCATCCAATAATTTTTATTTATGGCCAAGACACACCAATGGTTGAACAGCAGAGTTTGCTATTCAAGCTGGAAATGTGTAGTTTGGCCATGTAGAAGCATCATTACATAATCTTTAAATCTATAAATAATTGAAAAAAATTTCACTTAACACAATTTTAACAAATCTGTACATTCTTTTTGATATAATAATCAAAAACTGCTAAATGAAAGCTAGCATGAAAGTTTATGCTTATTCAGGCTAATATACATAGTTATATTCAGGAGTCTCACATCTTATCCCATCTGCCATAACCTTCCCTGAGATTGCAGTATTATATAGTTAGAACAATAAGGTAGATCTATTTGCATTGCATTGAATTTAAGAACTCCCTGCAGAATCATAGAGTGAAAAATTCTGCAGACAATTCTATTTGTGTCAGGTAAATTCCTCCTTAAGCCTTCCACAATTTCTTCACTTTTAAGCCCCACATTCCATACACATCTGGCATAGAAACAAAAAGTCATTATCAGGTAGTGCATTTTTGATACCTGAAACTGAAATCAAATACCTCGTATATGCAAAAATAC
>JANHFK010002813.1:444631-459111 GCA_036250565.1 Sibynophis collaris | reverse complement strand
ACATCTATCCATTAGATTAAAAATACCCATTTCATTTTGTAGAAAAACATAAGTTTAAGCATCTTAGAACTAGTTCACTTTAGTACCCAGAAATCTATTTAGTAAAAATGTAATGTTGATACTTCAAAAGGGAAACAAATGCATGTAACTGATAATTGTTTAAAAAAACAAAATTATTGTAAACTTTTAATTACAACATGCTATCCAGGAAAGTAGGCAGAAGTTTTAGAAGGTGCTGTTGGCTTGCATGAAATCTGCACTTTTTTTGGTGCAGAGGACTTGATATATCCTGCAATGATAAAAATCGATCTTGAAATATCTTACATTTTCAGAGATTATGAGCAA
The DNA here is from genome assembly GCA_036250565.1 of Sibynophis collaris. Lineage (NCBI taxonomy): Eukaryota > Metazoa > Chordata > Lepidosauria > Squamata > Sibynophiidae > Sibynophis > Sibynophis collaris. The sequence goes on along the minus strand of JANHFK010002813.1, from coordinate 458,766 downwards.
ATTTTTATTTTAATTAAATATATGTATATATTTATATATGTATACATGTTTACCTGTGTTTTGAGTTGTGTTTTGATTGAGTCCTCTTAAAGGTATGCTATCTTCCCTTTTCTTTAAATACTTTGTTTCCAATCCCAAGTTTTCACCACTAAGTCAAAGAAAATAGTCAAAAGAAAATAGAACTCTTGTAAGCACTCATCTACTTAGAAGTTTCCCAAGTTTACCAATGATAATCTGTAAGAATTTCAAATACAATGCTGATCTCAAAATCATACCCTGAGGACAGAAATTCCTACATTCAAGGCTTAATTTCTTAAGTTTAAAATGGTTATATTAATTCCTCAAAAGAGTTTGTCTCTGGAAACCTGCTTTTTCTGCTAACAGACTATCTGACCTTCGTATATTATAATTGTTCCTATGGCATTTTTGTTATTAGGAGCTATATTCCTTGAAGTGATCACATTCTGCTTAGACTCTGGGGAAATGAAAATAGATATAGTCCCTGGAAAAAATCAGTTCTTTGTTTTTAGATGCTTCTCCATTGATCTATTTTCCCCTAAAATTTATTACAATGGGTATTATATAACCTGAATCACTGTTAAAATTCACTAAGATATATTCTGTTTGCTTGAAGGCATCCTAATATCCACCCCCCTAGCTATTCTTTAAAAAGAAAAAAAACCTAGGGTTTTTTCTGTACTATGGGAGGGGGGAATATCTTCTCAATTTAAAGTTAATTTTCTTTCAGATATACAAGATATAACTTCATAGTTCATTTCTTATTAGAGGAGTAACTTAAATATTTTAAAATTATGTCTGGAGGGGGTGGTGGCAAGAACATATGTTAAAGTAATGCTCCTTCCAAAAGGTAATGGGAAAACCTATTTTTGCACAAGCCAAGGGTCTCCTCTCCAGAAATTCAGGACTGAAAATGTATCCTTTTAGAAGCAGATTATCTGTTCTACTTGTTTATGAATTACTTCTATTCTTTCTAGTACAATTGTTTTAGTACAAACAGTTTACTCAAGTGGCAATTACATTCATAAGTAAGCCTTTACCAGAAAGGTCATTATTTTCATATGACTTTAGAGTGAATATATAGGTAAATATGTTGTTCTTGTTAGAATAGAAAATTAGAACAGAATATGGCTTGCTTTAATTGCATTTCATTTCCTGTTAGACCTCCCACATTGAATTCTCTTGTGCATTAATTCTTGCCTTAGTGGCTTCCACACCACCTTAGAGTGGAGAAAAGACAATTCTGACATACCATAGGAGAAAGTACCGGTAACTGCTTTTTTGCATTTAGAATGCTGATTATCTCTAGAAGTGAAACTGGTTGCTTTCACTTTACACATTCCTTCAACCCTTTGGCCTCTACCCCAGATAGTTCTGCTTCCTCCCAATTCCCAGGTTTGTCTTCCTATTCAAATCCAATGCTCCCAGTTTTCCCCCTCAGATCCACTCCTCTCCTGATCAAGTGCTTACTTTTCTTTATTTGCTGAATGACCTATCAGCCCAGGAATCCCTGGCTGGGCATCTAAACATCTGTTCGTTTCTGAGAGCTGGACATTGAAATGAACCTGCTGGAAAAAGAATTTTTTCAGTATTATACTTTTGCCATTTTATGTACCAAAGCCTTAGTCATACAATATTGCATGTAAGAAAAAATATACATATTGTTACAGAAATGTTTAATGATTGAACTGTATAAAGATATTTAAAGCAGAATTAAATTAGCTTTCTCAAAGAGTAGTAATAAATTGTCTGATATCACCACTGACATCTGATTTACAATAAATCACAGCCAGAATTCTATCCATATGGTTCACTCATATAACCTGCCTGTCTTTTGCATGACAATATTAGCTGTTACAAAAATGGATGGCTTTGTCTTAGTATCTATGTACTTGCACAATCATTTTGCCAATAATGTTTTAAGCAGTTGGAATAATATTCTACATTAAATATGGATGGCCCCACTCTGCCTACTTTTTCTAAAGTTTTAAACTTTTGGCTTTTTCTTCAGGCACTTGCATTCCTTGGTAAAATTTGTTTTATTTATTTTATTATATTTTATTGTTGAGTTTTGTAGGTTCCTTTTTCTATATGCTGGCCTGAATTATTTTGAGAGGTTGGCTATATGCATATCGACTGGGGGATTATTCTGGCCATTCAGGTCTATACATAAGCAACTGGATGGCAAACATATGGAGTCTTTAGGAATTTTTTTTCATCACTCATCCCTTAAGCTTTTCCCCACAGATACCAGAATACCAGAAGAGAAGGATTTTGTTTTGGGCATAAATCAATTAAATGGAAATGACATGACTTGATACAATGTGATAGAACTTTATTAAAAATAAACATCTTAAATTCCTTGCCTTTGTTCCTGATATTTGTTGGTTGGTATTTTTGACAGCAGCTGTTTCTGGGAAGCTTTGGAAAGCTAGCAAGGGGGAGATGGGATAGTTCAATCCTGAGTTTAAAGACGTAATCCTATTATCAGCCTGTTAAAAAACAAAAACTAATTGATTCATACTTGTTGTGTTAGTTTAAAGCAATCACAGTAAAAGTTCATACATGCTACTATTTATATCCCACTCGTATTTTGCCTAGTTCTAAATATAATTTGCTTGAAGCTAAGATTCTCTGCTTCTGGCAAGACTTGGTTTGAATCCCAGGCTGAAACATTTGCTCTCCTCTCTGATCCTACATAGAAGTTTACCATCTATTAATAAGATAGCAAAAGAAGCAAATGGAGGGAAATATGCTAATCTGAAATCTCATATTTTTATCAGGAGGAAGGGAAATTGTTCAATTCCAACTAAGCCCCACGAAGTGTGCACTCCCACTAAATTTTGTCTTCTTAGAAATTAAACTATGAAGAACAGCAATGTGATATCAAAGATGAATACACAAGATTTTTACTATTACCATACTATGAGGAGAGCTGCCAGTTCTTGAAATAGTGTTGCTAGAAGTAGATGTTCCTAGCATTTCTTGTTTCCTTGTCAGCTGAATTTCATTTAATTGTTTATTCAGCCATGTGATAACTGCAAAGAAACAACACATTTCACTTTTCATTCTAATTATTTTTAATTAAAAAAAAACATAATTACATTCTGAATGTGTCTGGATAGACTACGCTTTCAAAGTTAAATTTATGTTCAGGACAGAGTTAAAGGGGTTCTCTCCCAAGCAAAGATTTACAGAATTGCAGTCTTAGTTTTAATATGATTAGGAACTGATAAATACTACGTGACAAGATGGAATTTCTATATATCATTGTAAGTTATTCATTGCAAGGGAAACAAAATAAATGCATGGGTTGCATTAATACAGAAAAAGGAAATAAATATTAATAAGTGCCAGGAGGGAAAATAAAATAGCATTCCTCAGAATCAATTCCTCAATATCCCTACCATCAAAAATCCTCCAAATATTTAAAAAAGAACTAGTCATCTTTATCTTAAATCCAACATTCATATTATTGCCTAAACAAATAGATTAGAGAGAAAATTGCCTAGCCCAAACCTAACAAATCTATATATTAAAATACAGACTGTTGACAGAATTAGATAGTAGTTAATGCAAGAAAATCACATACCGTTTTCATTTGTTTTGAGAAGATGTTTGCTTTCTTCCAGCTTTTGTACTGTAGTTTCTAATTGTTCTTGCAATTTGCATATCTGAAATGTTTTCATATTATTAGTTAGCTGCAATATTTTTATCCATATTAACAAAACAATATTTCAAAATTAATGTCAGAAGACACTTCTCCTAAATAATAAACATCATTGTATAAGTTCTTATTGAACTATAAATAAATAAATAGGTAAATATATAGGCATGTTTGTTTTAAGCAAAAATACTAAAAAAAGGAAAACATGTTCGAGTCTTGTTACGTAATTCTTGGATGGGATATCACTAGAAAAATCCAGGACAGTAAATAAGATTGGGAAATAGGAAAAAAGAATTCCTTAATAATAGTAAATCATTTTGCTAAGAAACCATTTTTCTCAAGAAACTTACAAGAACATAATGTGACCAAGAAATGAGTTAAAACTGAGGAAATCTTTACTTCATTCCAGAAAAGAGTGGATTTATAGAAAAAAAGAAAATATTATTTCTGATGAAAGAAAATCTTATTTAAGCATTTATTATATAGAAGCAAGACTCTTAAGTTACCTCTTGTTCTTTCTCTCGAAGAGAACTTTCCACTTCCTGTAATTCTTTTTGTTCTTTCTGTAATTTTTCTTCCTTTTCAGCCAAGAGCTTTTCTTGCTGAACTGTTACTGTGTTTTTCAATTTCAACTTATTCATTAACGTTTTTACATCTCCTTGCAGTTTCTTTATTATCTCATTGGCCTGGAAACAATATTACAACATACCAAACAATGATCAGATGAAATCACAACATAAACCTAAACAAGAATTATATGTTTAAACAAACCTTAAGGAACTCAGTTGACAGAGCTTTCAGTGAGGTTTCAAGTTTTCCTATCTGAAGTTGTTTCTTTTCTGCATTTTCTTCCAGGTTTGCCTTTTAAAGAGTATATAATGTTAGGAAGATTATGTAACAAATAAAAAGTGAACATTTGCGTGGATTGGTTTCCAAATATACAAGGAGCTGATAGTGCAAATCCTATAATGTAATCTGTAAAACCAGCAGCACTTTGAAAGCTTAATGTGTTATTAAACAGCAAAATGTTCTACAATCTATAATTTGGGGATGGGGGAGGAAGATGGTGTATGCAATGTGTTTGAACTTCTAAACACAGCTAAGTTATAGTGAACCATATTACTAGGTTGGCAAAACAGTTTAAGATTGTCAAAAATTATATTCTATGTTAACACTAAAATAAACTACTTTCATTTTTTTTAAATTAAAAAACAGACTACAATGCCACAAAGGTTCTACTTTTCATAGAATGTAAACCTTATAAGTAATACACAGAGATGCTCTATACTCCAAAACTGAAATCAAAAAGATGCCTCCTTAAATAAGCTATGTTCTTCCCTTGGCTTACAAGTTAGCCATACAACCCCAGGAAAATAAGTTTGAGTTGAGGAGGCAGAGTATGATAAACTTCTTTAAAATGGCTATGACTACTCAGTTTCCTTCTTCCGGAATCATGAAGCTATCCAGCTTCTTAAAACAGGTACTGACAGGTATAACTTGCATATTCATACAGTATCTCCGCCAATGGAGCTTATTATTTTCAAATCAGACAGCACATGTCTAGTCACATGCACTTAGCCAAACACATAACGTAACATTTTAGATCATAATAAACTTTAATGACTACATTTATTATAATAATAATATAGGAAAAATTCTAGGAACCTTTTGCTCTTGTGTGGCTTCTAATACTTCTTTTGTCCTAGCAACAAGCTGGTCCTTATCTTTGATCTCTTGTTCCAAAACAGCAACTCGCATTTGCAGTTGATTAACTTGCTTCTCCTTTTCATGGCATTCAGCATCTAATGTAGTATTCTCCCGACGTAAGGATAGAACTTCTTGCTTCATTCTCTGGCATTCCTTATCAAATGGAAAAATAAAGCATTCTAAAGTATTTTAAAGATTTGAACTTGATTTAAAAAGTAGGTATACAGAGCAACAATTGTTTAGATCACATAACTGTATTATAGTCACCTATTATAATGTGGGATATTTGCTGTATTTTCAATTGCTTTTAAACTATACAATTAGAACTTGTAAGCCATGAAAATCAAATCTTTAAATAGACACAAATTTTCAAGTGTTACATACATCTTCTGCACTTGATAATTTTGCTTTAAGTTCCCTGACTGTTGAATCGCCTTTGTATCTCCTTTCCATTAAGTCTTTGTTAGCAAGTTCCAGCTCCTTCAGCCTGTTCTGTAATTGCTGGACAGTTTTCTGATGCAAATTTTCCAAGTCTCTTTTCTGTTGATCATTCTGTTGCTGATAATGTGCTTGTGCCTATGAAAAATAGAAAATATTTTAATAATTCTTAATTTTAAAATTTTAAAAGAAATCATTTTTTTACGCTGTATTATTTACATACCTGCAGAGTTTTTTCCTTCTCATTCGACAATTCCTGAGTATGTTTACTATTCAATGATGCTATCTTGGAGGCCCATTCGCTTCTTAAATTATCTAATTCTCTGCTCTTTTCTGACAAGGTCTAGGAGAAAAAAGCATAATCATAGGCTTTCATATAATGCTAGAATTTAACTCTAACAGTGTTTTATTAGACAACACTCATAATGTCTTATTTGTTTAAAAATATAGCAATATAAACATTGTTCTGTATGCCTTCACAATTCTATGTTAATCTAAATTGTTTTCTTTAAAAAAAGGGTTATAGCATATTAAGATATAACTTTCCTCTAATGAATTAGGCTTTCACCTACTTAGGCTTATGATACAGTTAATTTGTTATTCTTCAAGGTATAATAATACTTCACTAATTTTGCTACAACGGTGCTATTCTGATAAAAAAAAAATTCTATACAGAAGTTCAGTAATACATGTTCCATTAGCTTTATAGTTAGATACTCTTGATAAAACATAGTTAAAATTGCTAATATATTTATTTTGGTTTTCTGTAAATTGGGGCATACTGAAGTTTTCTCTTACCTGCTGTGTATAATTCAGCTGTCTTGTAAGGTCCTCCTCTGTTCTGCTAAGTTTTTGTTCCAGAAATAACTTTTCTTCCTATAAACAATTGAAAGTTTCTCAGTCAATATATTTTCAGTCTACAAATGATTAGTTGCAATTAGTAGTAGATATACTCTCCTGGGCATTGGATGACTTTTGTCAATGTCATAGGCTTATACTATAAGATTGCCTTATTTAGCACATCATTTGCAAGCATATTTATACTATAGGAATTACACAGGTTGTTTGGGTTTTTTTCTAAATATTTTTGGAACATCCATTCTAAACTAGATAAGGGTGAAATCTCAATTTAGACTTCAGTAACAAAGGACCTTGGATTCAATGGATAACATTTTCATAATACTGCAGATGGTGTTTTATTTGATTTAATGGACAGTCAAAAATAAGACATTCCTTGCCTCTCAAATGGTCTATTAAACTAAGATTTCACTGTATTGCTATAAATCAATTCTAAAAATATAAAGAATGTTAAAGCTAGGATATTAGTGAGCCTTAAATTCAATAGCATGTGCCATTTAACTTCATCTTTTACTTCTCTTAATGACCAAAAATAATTGCCAAAAAAGGCAACACTTAACTGTATATATGTACGTACGTATATATGTATGTACATTTAAGTACATACATACGTACATAACTGAAACTATCATTTTACCTTAGTAGATTTGAGGCAGGATGCCAAAAATTTCTTGATTTCAGCATCATTTCCTGGTAAGAATTTTAGTGATAAATGGGTAAGATGTTTAAATGGATTTGTCTCAACCACATTTAGAAATGAAGGTGTGTGATCTAAACTAGATCCTGAAGAAACCAGCTGTAGCAAAAACCTAAAAAGAAAAAAAATATCACATATAACAAAACACTTAAAGTTACCATCTCAAAACCCTGCCTTCTCAAAAAAGGCAAAGCTACTTATTATAATCCCTAAGGAACAATGGGAAATTTCTGCTGATGAACATTTTTAGTAGTCTCAAATCTCTTTCAGTGCACTGCTAAAACTCAACACTGTTTTTTTGTGATTTTTAGAATACAACAGCTGTCCCTAGGCCTCTACTTCAACCAGCTCCACCACTACCACTACCACTACCCCTAACCCATGACCAGTTGTCCCAGCATCATACCACAAACCTCCAGCTGCTGCTGTCCCAACATCACAGGCTGTCCTTTGGCACAAACCCTCAGCTGTCATTTTTGGCTGTCCTCCATAGTGGCATTCCTCGGAGTCAGTGGCACCTGGGCTGAGGTACAGGCCTGGGACCTTCAGCAGACTTGCCCTGCCTCTGCTGCCCTAAGCCTCTATTTCATTCCTAGAGCAATTGGCAAAGCTCCTGCTACCAAGGAATATTGCCTCAATCTCCATACTATGGCCAGCGAATTCAAAGCCTCAGCTACTGCCGCAAAGTTCCAGCTACCTAGCTACAGCCGCCCCAGCTGTGCAGTTTGAAGCCCTAGTGGTAACCAACTCCTCTGCCCTGTGCTCTGCTGTCCCCAGCTGACCTTCACTGCCTTCTTACTACTGACAAGGTGTGCCAGCCTGGCCCTTTATGAGGCAGCTGCAGCCTTAGGAATGCCTTGCAAGATCTCAGAAAGGAGGCATGCAGCTTCAGGAAGAAGGCCTCATGCAGCCAGCAGCTGCCTTGGGAAGAACCAGGACAGATGCAACTTATCCACAGTGAGAGGAAGATGTTAAAAGTCAGCTGTGGTGGCAGGGCAGGGAGCGCCGGGCAGAATGCAGGGCAGTAAAGTACAGGACAGCCAAAGGGCAGAGTGTGGGGAGATAGGCAGGTGGGGTAAGTTGAAACACACCCTGTAATAGTAAACGCCAAATGCCTGAATTTGGACCATGTGATTACAGGAGGCAGCATAAGTATGATATGATATGCCATCATAACTTTGAACAGTTGCTGAACAAACTGTTAAGTGAGGACTACCTGTAAGATAGCGATATTACTTCTGGTTGTGTTTTCTGCCTGAACTACCCGATTGCACTAATACCCAGCCCATAAAGAAATAATAAATAAGGGCAGCTCTGAGCCATCAAAAGGTTTTAGAAGCAAACAAATGCAAATGATCCTATTGTCTCTACTTTTTTAATTTTAGTTTTATTTTCTTGAACTTGATATTCAAAATAAATATCAAGTAGATTGATTTACAAATGCTATTTATATTCTTTGATTTGAAAATGATATAAAGTACAGTTTATATATTATTAACCTTGGGATTTCTTTATCTTGTTCTTGGATACAGTGCTGAAGAAGATCTATAAATCTCTGAGGAAAAGCAGAAAAATCTACCAGAAGACTTTGCTGAAGTTTTAAACTACATAGAAAAGAAAAAAGAAAAAAATTGAATTACACTTATCAATGTAATATATGCTAAGGGCAGATAATTTTCAAGACATTTCTTTCAAAAGCTAAGAATTATAAAGTGTTCGCCCCGAAAAAAAATTACAAAACAATTTTCTTACAATCTTTTGGAATGTTACAATTTACCTGTTACTTCAATTAATTACTTATTACTGTAGTAATCCTCATTTCCCTTTCTAAAAAAATTATTTATTTTAGCCCAGTAATTTTCATGTAACTTCTAGAACATGATTCTGAAATAAGTGCCTCTCTCGACAAAATGTTGAAAGTCTAAGTCAATGTTTTTCAGTGAAACTTGGCAATATTTAAGATGCATGGACTTCAATTCCCAGAATTCCTCAGTTACTATGGTGTGAAAATTCTGGGAATTGAAATCCACAAATTTTAAAGTTACCACATTTGAAAAATATTAGCTCAAATAGATCCATGGTCTAAGATTAGTATTCATAATTCATGCAAAAAAAGAACAAAACTAAACATATCAAACATCAGTGATAATGTTTCCATATAAGTACTGAGTTATATACTTTACATAACAATATAGAGATTAATTTGGTTATTTTTGTAGCAAGACTATTCACCAGTATCTTTTATTACTAATGCTGGATAATGTACTTCAAGTAAATCTATAAAAATCAGAACATTCATGAAAACCTACCTCTGAAAATCTTCCTCAGAAATAACAAGATTATACAGGAAAAAGGGATCTGAACCCTCAGTTAGCCGAACAACTAAATCCTGAAGGAAGAGAGTGTGAATTTCAAAAATTAAATGTATTTCTCTAGAATAATTATTTCAATAGTACCAAAGTGTACTAAATCATACGATTCATAAAATGCTGAAAGCTTATATGCAACAAACAAATCCTCTGAGCACCACAAAACAATAGCAGAAGTATGAAGTCTAAGAGCAAATCCTCACTCCTAAATATTTCAAGAGAAGTCTGACTGCAGAATTTATCTAAATCTGTCTGTAAAGTGAAGGTAAAATGATGGAAGCCTCTTATCTGATCCATCAACTTTTTTTCCAAGGTCCAGCCCGTTTTTCTTGGTCTTTTCCATTCTATAGCTGAAAACAGGTTTATCAATACTGGAACTTGATTCTTAGTCAGCAAATAACATGCTATGTTTACAAGTTCCAATTTTATGGATTTTTAAATTGAATTGTTTTAATAAAATTTATGGTTGGATACTGGTATAGAATGAGGTTTGGGAGTTTTTGATCCAGATTCCACTCTTTTACCAACTAAAAATAGCTACACTAGTGTGTCATTGTGAAAGGCTAGTGAAAAGAGATATGGCCTAGGACTGGAAGGGCTACCAAAAACATTGATGATCTTCAGTATGCTATTTAAAAGAGGAGAAGGGCTCTACAAGATCCTGGCAAAGAGCAGTGCAGGAACTATAAATGCCAAGAAACAATTTGACATCAGCATCCTTGAAAAGGACTAGCATTAGAGGGAGATGGTTAAATAGTGTTAGTAGCCTTGAGAGCCACATGAGTGGTGGGGGCCTGGAAAAGCTGCAACATCAGTCCAACAACCATATTCACCTTATTGAGACTGGAAGTTCCTGCAGCATAACTATAGCTAGTTTCAATAAAGGAGAATATTTGTAGCTCAGGGTTGAAATGAGGGATCCTTGGTATTCTCTGAGCTTGATTGTTTTGTTGCACTTGATGAGATTACCTAGTTTGGGTAATGAAAATTCTGCAAGAAAACAACCAAGTTCAGTGTAGCTAGTTTTCCAGTGAAAGATCCAGCAAGGGTCAAAAACAGTAGTGCTCTAAGAACATCATAGAGTTTAGGTTAAAACATTTGCTGTTTGAAAAGGAGGAGAGAGAGTTGGCAGAGAAAGAGAATTTTTTATGTGTGCCTTTGAATCAATGATCACTCCTGGCAACTGCCTGGACAACTCCCTGCAATTTTCTTGGCAAGATTTCAGAAGTAGTTTGCAGGAAACAAGAGATATAGATATAGCAGAACAAATAGAAATTTCAAACAGAAATAAAACACAGATATAATTATAAGAAATAAGACATTGATACAGAAACATAGGAATAAGGTATCTAGAAATCTAAGAGATCTAAACATAACGATTAAAATAAGTACAACACACACCTCCAGTAGCAAATATTTTTGTGTACTAAATCCTCCTCTGTAATAAAAGGAAATAAAATTCACCTCTACTTTGTGACCTGAACCATTCCTCAAAACAACCTTTGGTTGTGGGACTGCTATCAATACTTATTCCAATCAGCTAAAGAACTCATAGAGGAAATTTACGTGGTAGTTAACATAAATTCTTTGAAGAATCCTCAATTATTATGCTACCTATCACTTTTTCTATTGTACATTTACCCCATTTATGCCTCGCTATTTTGTAAGAGTTCATGGATGAATAAATGGGGATTTAATTTTATAATCAAAACTAGCATTTGAATGACTGGCCTATATTAACCAGTGAAACTTAAACCCATATCTCTCAAGAAAGTCCAAGCCTTAGCTACTACATTCTGCTAGCTATCAGCTTGTTATGTATCCACAATAAATCACAATGAAGTGCAAAAACTGACACTGGAAACAGAACATTCTGGAAAAGTCTGGAACATTGCTTCCCTCAAGATCAAGGGAACTTCTTCCCAGACTGTTATTCTCATGTAGGCACAGTTTCTGAAAGTAAATCCTACAAATTAGAATCTCAGGGTTTTGGCAATTGCCTCAAAGTATTTATTTCAAGCAAGTTTCCCTTGAGTTATTAAAATGAGTTTAAAGAATATTTTCCTTTTAGAAACACTTCACTCTGTCATTACTTTATGATGGAGACTTTCCCTGTTTCTTTCTGATGACCTTTCTGTGAGCCAGCAAGATTATTTTTTATACTAATAATGGAGAAACCTGCAGCTGGCTCCTTAAAGACTGAAACTATTACTCTGTGAAACAAATTACATAAAAGCAGTCTGAGGTGTTTCAAAGGAGCGGGTGTAATCCCCAAAACAGGCTTTGTTCATCCAGGGTACTGTAACTTGAACATCTTGAATTGTTTCTTAGAATAGCATGATCCAGCAGATTTCAGCAACAATAGGAGACTGGAGGCTAAAACACATGAAGAGTGGTTGCAGGACCCTCAAGTTCCCTTCCAACTCCATTATTCTGTTATAATATTCCAGAGATTTCTGGAGTGTTCTGTTCATAGTTCAACATATTTTGTATATTTTTATTAGATATGAAAAGAAATATAGCTTTCTCAGCAGACAATTACAAAGTACAAAACTACTAAATAAATGGTAAGGGAGGACATATGAAAAATTAGTCATAATGTTGTAGAGGAGGCCAAGTAAAAGAATGGGAGGACAAATTAACATGGAAATCTGTGCAAGAGTATTGAATGAAGGGAGAAAAGAGATTGAATGAATACAATGTTATTTGAAAATATGTTATTTGATTAGGTTGGCCCCACTTTGATTTCAACTTTGCCAATGTACAGTTATCATGGAATATTACTTCTAGGTTTATAAGTTCCTTGCTCTGTTCTGTAGTGATGAAATATTATTATTCTTCACAATATTTATTCTGGCTAGAGTTAGCAAATAAAATTTTAAGCAGGATCATTTATTGTAACAACTGAAAACAAAAAGCACAATGAAGGAAATACAAACCTTTCTATGAATGGGATTTGTTGTTGATTGCATTTCAACACTCACTCGGACCTTTATTCGTCTGCAAAATACATGAAAGTGCATTCAATATATTGATGTAAGTAACAGCAATTTATTCTTCAATTGATAAAATATTGTATTTTAATTCAAGTAAAAGTGGTCCATTAAGAGAGTCTGCACAGAATTATATCTATCAAAAAAGTCAATATACCATAATTGTCATAAAGTCAATTTTTCCTGCCAGCTTTCCAGAAAGCCCTTAAAATGTGGCTCTACAAGATGCCTGAATTGTTTAGATGATTGTAATCACCTGCAGTTTTGTTTTTTATGTTAATTCTATTTTTATTATCATTCTATCATAATTTTATTGATTGTTATGTTATTTCAATTGCTGTTGGTTCAACATATTTTGTATATTTTTATTAGATAAGAAAAAAAAAGATTCACCTAGAATCATGTTCAATAAGATGGATAATTACATAATTCACTAATCAGTTATGATTCTATATATCACTATATTAATCAACACTCATACCAGTCATTTTTATTAATGCAACTTAATAACTAGACATTACTTTGCATGAATAACAATATTCAGACATTCATGTACAAGGAAGACAAACTTTAAAGAACCAACAGGTTCGCAAGAGGTGGGGAAATAAATTTTTCCTCAGAGAAAAAAACCAAAAGCCTAAAGAGAGTTGAGAATGGAAAATTGGGGTCAGAATATTTCAAGCAACAATCTTGCACCTTTTACCATGGTTTACGTAGGGTTGTAGTTAGTTCTGAATAGAATATATAAGAAGACTGCACAGTCCTACGCTATCGAAATTACAATTTATAATAATAAGTTCCCCCCAAATTTAAGGTGGGTATGTCTGGATTTGCCATTTTTAATTGACATTAATTTTATGAAAAGGTAGCAAAAATTTATTCATGATAAATAATCAGAGCCCTTTAACGATGATTATATAGCACATAGCATCAGATGAAAACTACACTTTCCAAACTATTTTTGAACATTTTATGATGATTCTCTTCCTTTCTCCAGGGTTGCAGGATTCTACTCTCTCTTCTTTCCTTTTTAACCACTAAGTGAGGTCATCTACCAGTTTGGGATACAGCATCCTCAGTATGCTGATAACACTCAATTATAGTATTTCGACTCCTGCGCAACCTAGTAAGACTGTCAAGGTTCTGTCCCAATGCCTGGAGGCTATATAGGTCTGGATGGAGAGGAACTGCTTCTGACTTAATCCCATGAAGATTGACTGTGGATATTTGTTTGTCCAGATCTAGTCTGGACTAAGAGCCTTGGTAGTACAGTGGTCTAAACACCCTGTTATTAACACCAGCTGCCTGCAATTACTGCAGGTTCGAGTCTCACCAGGCTCAAGGTTGACTCAGCCTTCCATCCTTTCTAAGGTAGGTAAATTGAGGAC
>JANHFK010002813.1:335696-349225 GCA_036250565.1 Sibynophis collaris | reverse complement strand
CACACCCCTTATTAAAAAACCCCCATTAAAATTGAAAAACAACTTTATAGTCATTAAATATTTTTTCTCTTGGATCTTTGAACAATGACAGAAACAAAAATATGTAAGACAGGGGTTACTTTGAAGTAATTCATAGCATGTCCCACAAGAGGCTTAATTTTGCAGCCTACTTTCTGTCAAGTATTCCTTGTCTTTCTATTCTGGGGGAGGAAAATGATAAGGCAGGATAGAAAATATGAAGCAAGGAAAGAAGAAAAGCAGAGGGAGGAAATTTGTACCTACAAAAATAAAATACTCTAATTATTTAAGGGTTGATTTACTGAATCATAGGATGAAAGGAATCAACCAGATGGTCACTCCAAGGAATGTCGACTTATCATCTTTACCTCCACATTCTAGACCTGAATTACAGGTCTAGATTCAAAAGCCATCTCTTTCTCCACATGGTGAATGAGAAACAAAAAGTATATTTATCACACAATTCCACCTCCTGAGGGCTCTGGAGGAAACTCAACTACATTATTAGACTGAAGGCTTATGACAAAATGCCTTTGAGCTTGTCTATGAAAATGCATATAAACACATTGTAATATTGGCATGTGAGATTGAGTTCTGTCTCTCCTAATACACAAATATACCCATGTTTCAGAGAAAGCAAACATATGCTTCATTTTTAAGAGAAAGCAAATATATCACCATCAAATTAAAATTTAATAGGGCTTCCATTGGTCAGATACAATTATATCATGGAGAAAGAATTGGTCTATGAATATTAGTTGTGTATTCAAGATGGGTCACAAGAAAAATATTGCCCCAGACCAGCTTTGCCTGAATCAAACACCTTTTGTATGTCAAGAATATTTTTCTGGAGCAGAATAACTTAAATCTCAGTGCTCCATTTATGTATGATACAGCAATTATCTGGATCTAATTAGAAAACTATAGACACATCTATAAGCATTTTTATGAAGTTATATTTAATATTTTCATTGCTTAAACCCTGCAAAATATAAGTAAGGAAATTTGTTTCAACAGAGTTAAAATAGGGTAATAAATTCTGAAACAATATATAACAATGGAAAAAGAATAATGCATTTAACTCTTTAAAATGAATATGTTTAGCTGAGATTACTTTTTTGATCATTGGTTCCATAGAAATTGGTACAGCTTCAAAACAGTGAAGAGGAGATATGATTTATTGTTATAATTTCTTGTGTTAGTTAAGACTAAATACCATTTGTGAACACTTTGTCTGAATGTCTGTTCTTATGTACAAAATAACATAATTTAAGCGTAAGACTAAATCCAAGCACAGTTTAAGTAAGCCTGGGAGAATTTCAAGGGTTTCAAAAGTAGCACAGATAAAAAGAGGGAGAAAAATAATAATGGGTAGACCTCACAAAACAGCTTCTTGAAGATAGAATAACTGAGTTGGAAGGGACCGCTGTGGTCTTCAGGTCCAATCCCCTGCTTAGGCAGGAAACCCTATACCGTTTCAGACAAATGGTTGTCCAATCTCTTCTTAAAATCTCCCAGTGTTGGAGCACTCACAACTTCTGCAGGCAAGTTGTTCTACTGATTCTGAGTTCTAACTGTCAGGAAATTTCTTCTTAATTCTAGATTGAGGATTCCCTTAGATATCTGTGTGCTTATAGACTCAAACCCAATGACTCCTTAAATTATTGTTATTCCCCTTCATTCTTTGTATCTTTCCTTGTCTATACAAGCACTCATAGCCATGCAGACAATCTTAAACATAGCCTCATGGGAAGCACATGAGATATTGGACTATGGCCTCCAGTCACTTCCGGAATCTTACTTTCCAGCAGTCAGAGAACCACAGACAATGAAGTGAGATACCTAAAAATGTAGGTCAGCCATATTAAGGCAGCCACTTCCCCAAGACTGCATGATACCACATGTGCCATCTCAGCTTCCTCTGTCACTCATCCTTTAACCTATTACAAGGATAGGTACTGTGCTGAGAATCAAAACTACCATTTGCCATTAATCGTGAAAATATCCAGGATTTTACACCATCCAACTCTTATCATGCATATTTTCAGGACAGAGGGAAGCTTGAGTTCAAGGGCCTGTCTGGCAACAACTTGTGTAGTCTGTCTGTCTGTCTGTCTGTCTCTCTCTCTCTATCTCTCTTTCTAGTTCTATTGCTAAGATACTATGTGGACATACTAAATATTTATCTATGAATCTTTTTCATTATTGTCTATGAGCAGTATCTCCATGCAAGGGCAATTCCATTGTTTCACATTAGTACTTTGGAGGATTGTTAACCAAGAAAAGAATACAAATATTTTCCAGCTATTAAACAAAGCACACATGCATAGAAACACATAATCCAAACCCCATACTTGCTGTATAGTTAATACATTTATAAGCAATTTGAGTTGTACAAGATGCTCCTGTAAAATTGCATACAGTAATGTACTTTGTTACAAATATATACGCTTTTCCCTGCTGTGACAAGCCTATCTAAAGGAGCAATTTAAAAAAAGCTTCTCCTTAAAGAGTTGAAGACTTCATTTCAATGAGTCATTTCCAATTGCAGCTTCCTCCTAGTACTCTTTCATTCAGATGTGCTATAGGTTTTCTTTGGTGATTGCTGAAGTTGTAAGCTCCCTGGGCTTTCTAACTTGGTGCTGACCTGTAACGGGTCTCAGGCTGGAGGAGAAACTGTTGGAAGAGTTGTAGAGGCTTTTGCTGCGGCTACCGCTACAGCTGTACTTTCTCTTCCACATAGTATTAGGCGTAGGCAACGCCGAAATTCTTCATTCTTCCAAGTATAGAGCAGTGGGTTGAAGGCAGAGAGAGAACAGAGAAGGAGCCAGCTGGATAACTGCAGCCCCCGGGGGGCAGACTGAAAGAAAAAACCCAGGAGGCTTACCCACACCAATGGTTGGGTTGCCAGGAGGAATGTCAGACACAGGAGCAATACAGAGATGCTACTCAAATGGCGCTGAGACCGACGGGGAGCTTGGCCAGTAGTATGGAGAAAGGGCAGCTGTTGCAGCAGATGGAAGTCAAGGATACTGACCCGTTTGACACTGCCTTGAACGTGCTTCACAATCCTCACGTAGCAATGGAGCAGGAGGACTGTCTGGCTGAGAATAGCAAGGGCTACTCCTAGACTTGCATAGTTAGAGCTGTTGTTACTGGTGGCATTTTTAGACTCTTCCTGGATTGGTTGCCAGGTTTCCAGTCCTGGTGGGACCAAGGCAAGGAGAAGAGCAAATATCCAGGTCAAGCATATCATCCAAGTAGAATGCTTCCTCTGATAAACAGCCTGGTATACGATGTGTGGCTTGGTAATGAGCACGTACCGGTTGAGGGCCACCAAGAGGTGGGAAAGTAATGAAACAAACAACCCAAGAGCAACAAGACTAATCTGGAATAAGCGGTAACTTTCTGAATGAGCTGCAGGGGAAGCAGAAGGCAGCAACCCCTGCATTGCTTCTTGTGGCATCCAAAAACAACACACACTCAGGTCAGCGATACAACCATTCACAATGAAAGCATTGCTGGTGATACGCAGCTTCTTGGAAGTGAAGACCATATAAATAACCATGAAGTTGGATAAAGTTCCAGAGATAGCCAACAACAAATAGAGCAGAGACAAAGTCAACCTAGTTCCTAGGGAGTCTTCACGACAAAGGAACAGTTGTAGGGGTCTGGAGCTCCAGGAAGAAGAGAAGGAAGAAGTGTTGACCATCTTGTTGCACGCAAGTTAAACATTCTCGAATCTCCAAACAAACATATTCCCTGCTTGATTCTAGAAGTGATAAAAACCTTTCAGAAATTAAGACACGTCTGCAGGACTACACACAAGAAATAGCCAAAGATAGATTGTTGGAAAAATCGAAGGCACCCCCAAGAATGCAGATAATATCCAAGAGAATCAAACTAGATCCCACAGAAATCCATAAAACTCCCCGATCATTCCAGATTCAGTGTCAGCTACAAGCAACATTTTTTAAAAAGCATAGATGGGATTCAGCAAATAAAATGAGGAAGATGCAGTGTTGTTTGAAGTAGTGATGAGATCCCAAAAGGTGCGTGTGAAGTGTGTCAGTTGTGAATAAGCAAAACATTAAAAAAATAAATCCAGAGTAAAAAGTAATTCAACCATATAGATCCCCTTCTTAGATGCCCAGGACCTTCTAAAGTAGCAATGGGTAATTAGCAATCCTAAAACGGGAAAATGAGGAGCATTCCTCAAAGAAGGAAAAGGAATACCAGAAATCCTAGGAAGAAATCTTAGCAGTGCATCTGAAGATGTGGCACGTTCTCTTGAGCTTTTCAAAATGCTTGCTGTATCTATCAGCACTAGAATGTGACGCTTCTGCGTCTGATCTTTATGAATTATTCAGAGATTATAGGAGGGAGAAGGGGAGGGAGAAGAAAATCCAACTTGCTCTAAAAAGGCAGCTATTGCAGAAATGGATATTTCTCCCCCTACTTGTCCTTCCACCCACTCTGGTTCCTGAGTCACCTTTTGTTTGAGATGGTACTTCTGTTCCCTGCTCTTCGGGCCTTCTCCTACCACTGATGTTCATCCCAAACTGGACAGAAACTCCTGCTTACACATATTCTTCTCAACTCCAGGTTTGTGTTACGGCGAGAAAAGTTTCGATCCTTCTACCACTTTCAAAATATATGACCTAATTTTATCTTAATTGCAATATTCAAACCCTCCCTTAATTACATATCTCCTGCTCCTTGGCAACAAGAATTGTTATATTACTGAGCTGGCCTTCTAATATAATCCCATCTATGCTAGGCAAAATTGTAAAATTAATATGTTACACAACCTTTCAAACGTCGATGCTTGAAATTTTGTGCAATGCATTAATTTGCACAAAAATACGTGCCCTTTTGATCCCAATTTTGAAACCTCTCTAGAAATGAAACGAACAGAAACTACAAATACAGAAATGAGTAACTGAGATGGACCAATATATCTTCCACTTGCAGCTGTCCTAACTTTCCTGCAGCCCGTTCCATAATTTTCAAGAAAAAAAAAATACAAGGAAAGTAACTGTACTGTTTTTAACTGTAGTGAAAAACTGGTTGACAGTAGTACTAGATGGAGTGAAGGGTCCAACTCAGAGGTGGGGAACTACGGCAATTTTATGACTTGTGGACTTCAGCTCCCAGAATTCCTGACCCAGCCATGGAGTTGAAATCCACAAGTCATAAAAGGCCCATAGTTCCTCACCCCTGGTCTCTACTGGAGATGAGACCTTCTCTAGATGAACTCAGGATTTGGACAACAATTGGGACTGCTACTGTCGTACTACCCTCCCTGCTGCATAGCATCTTTCCTGATGGAACTGCTGGATTCCATTACTGGATTGGTGGTGGACTCCATGAGGATAGTAACTCTCAGGGATTTTAATATGCCTCCAAGGGATGTTGAGTCCATAGCAGCTTAGTGCTCATGGCCACCCTGGCAATCATGCATATGTTCCAAATAATCAAAGGCTTGACATATACCAGGAATTGCATTCTAAATCTATTTTTTTTTCACACAGCAGTTATGATGTGATGTTTCATTAAAGAATATTACCATTAGTCCACTCCTGTGGAGAGAACTCTTCCAACTTGATGTCACCAACCCTCTGGAGAAGGCAGGGCATGCTAGGTCAGTCCATCCCAGACAACTGAAAGACAAATTTGGATTCTCGATGGAGCATGGGATTTTTCCTGAGGATCTGGTGAACAATTTGGTGCTGCCTTGGCTGCAGGCTGGAATAGGGATGGCCTAGGACAAGTGGTCCTTATTTAATGACCATTCAGTGATCATTCAAACTTATGATGGCACTGAACCAGTTATGACCGGTCCTTGTACTTATGGCTGTTATAACATCCCCATGTGATTGTGATTTGTGACATTCCCTGCCATTGCTAACCAGTAGTCATGTGTTTTTTTGGACATACCATATTGCTTAATGAGAGTTTCCGGTCACGATTAGTATCATTAAGTAAGGACTATCTGTACAATATTCCTATGGAATATTCCCATGGAACAGCTATTCCCATGGAATAGCATCACCTTGGAGATATGCACACTCGCATTTTGCAAGTGTTCTACAAGACTTTGAAAAATTGGTTTTGCTCCTAGACCTGGGGTTAGGTTGTTGTTGAATGCCTGATAATTTTTTGTAATGTAATGAGTGGTTTTTGTCCAGGCGTTACATGTTCTTTTCTCTTTTAATTTTTTTAATGATTTATTTCCTTTGTAACTACATAGAAACATAGAAAACTGATGGCAGAAAAAGACCTAATGGTCTTCAGTCTGTCCTTTTGAGTATGTTGTTTTCTTCTTAATTATTTTATTTTTAAATACCCTGTTTTCCCCAAAATAAGACATCCCCTGATAAGAAGGGCAATAAGGCCACGCGCTTATTTCAGGGTTCAAAAATAATAATAAACACGGTATTATTTTTACACAGGTAAACACGGTATTATTTTGTTTATTTTGATTTTAATTTTTAATTTTCATCAGACGATGGACATGTTTTTATTCCAAGTATGTTTACATCCAATTTCTGATGATTGATCCACTACCTCCACTGGAAGTTGGTTCCAAGTTTTCACTACTCTTTCTGTGAATACTTTCTAACTTTACTTTTGCACTTCCCTCTGGTCAGTTTGAGGTTATACCCCATGTTCTTGATTTTTGCTTTAATATTTTGATTTTTGCTTAATAGCATAATTCATAAACTGCCTAGAGTCACTGGAAGTTGGACAGCTTTCTAAACTAAATAAACAATAATAAATATGAACTAACACATGCCACTTTGAGTTCCTAAACAAAAGATTGTATATAAAACTAACAATATTTCCCATTGTCACTATTACTGATGCTAGCATAGGACAGAAATAAAAGAACTATTATTTTTGTTTATCCAGGTTTTAAGTACTGCAGACAGCAAATTATTGATTTGGGATGGCAGTATAGACATAACCTTACAGAAATAATTAGATAAAGATTTTAAATGCTACTTTAATCTTACCCAATTTTTTAAAAATGATTTCATAGGAACTCAATTGACAAATTGCTGTGTAGAGAATGGCAACAACATATTTGAAGAACAGAAAAGAAGTAAATTTTTATTACTCTGATATAAAAATAAACATTAATAGTTCCAAATGTTTTATAAGAAAATGGTAATAATTGCATTTCGTGAGAAAATATAAAATGGATCCTTTAAATAAAATACAAATAGCACACTTTAGAGAATATGACCACATACTTAATAGTGCTTACCAATTAATTTAAAAAATTTTGAAACTAAATTTTATACTCAAATATAGATTACATTTGATTTCCCTCTATAATCTGCATTACTTTCAACATTTCTTCCAATTCAAAGAACCACTTTGTATGCTTTGCTTATCCACTGTTCTCTATAAGGAAACATATTCAAAATGCTCAAAGTTATTCCTAGTATAGATACAAAAATTACAGAAGAGACCAAGAAGGTTCATGGTTCAAGCATGTCAATAATGAGACAACAAATTGCTGGTATTAACAATAGAATTGTATTTCATAGTATCTGTTTAAAATAAAGAATAAACCTATACATAATTTTGACATTCATTAGCATTTATATTTCTACATTGGAAAAATAATACATCTGTCTCATAAGTAATCTAATAACAAAATACATCTCAAATTTTAGAGGTAGAAATTACCTTAGAATTTGCCTATTACTCACTCATACATATAGTACATTTGATGTACATTTGATAAAATATTGCATTCAGTAATTAAAGCAGCTGATAACAAACACAAAACACCAAAAATGTAGCCATCATAATTGGAACTATTTCCCTCACTTATTTAAATACCTAATCCTTGTTAGTTGATATGAAATAATCTATCAACCTTTGATTTCCCTCTTGAGTCCCAACAGGGAGAAGGGCGGTATATAAATAAAATTTTATTATTATTATTATTATTATTGACATGATTCATCAAATTAGCAAACTTCCAGTTAACTGGAATTGTGCCTTTTGGAAGCCGAAGTTGCCAGATTCAAACCATAATATTAAAACTTGAGACTATATTTTATCATACTAACCTATTCTAAAGCAATGAATGATAATTGTCTTTTTTAGATTAGAGTATTTTGACTAACCACGAAGATCAGTGGTTTTTATTGTTTGTGCAAGGAAGGAAAGAGTGAAATGGTTGCATAACATGCATTAAAAGAAAGTATTCTTTCCTTGGTAACCATTAATAGGGGAGCTTTCTTTTGATCATAATACAAATGGTATGTGAATGTTACCAATTAGTGCATCCAGAATGGCACTAAATTAGTACTACAGACCCAAGACAAAGCCGTTTCAAAAATAATTGTGACTAGAGGCAGAGGAGGTTTTACTTCAATTTTCATTATATTTTGCTGTTTAGGACCTGAAGGTCACTTAGCCAGTGACATGGTAAGATCATTAGAACAAATATAAAGTCCGTGTTTGTCCTTTATGAGATGGAAACTAAGGAATAAGACAGAAGTGCAAGACACCTTACAAAAGCTTGACGGACATGTTCTGTTCCTTAGTTCTCAAACTGACAGCCCTGTCCGGAAAAATTAAGTAGTTGAAAATTGGCATTTTACTCCCAAAGTGGGGGTGTTCTTGCGGAACAAAAAATGGAACCGGGGACTATTTGCAGCTCATGGTCCACTCTCCTCTGCTTTCAGATGAACTGGGAACTAAATGTTCAAGATTACATTAGCCACCGGCTACACAGCATTTGCAAATAATAATATGGATAGTATGATTGAATGTATAAAAATAGTGGAAAATAAAGAGTTATATACAGCTTTAAAAATGTTCTAGCAATCTGTAATTAAAATGTGAGTAAAAGACTTCCTGTCTCTTGGTCTCCGTTTATAATAAAGAGAAATGTTGTCTGTCATATTTCATTGAATAACCCAATGAAGATCAGATAACATTGTTGTCTTACAAATTCAATCAGTGTATTAGATCTTCCCTGCTATGACAACCTTTTTCTCATGTTCTAATATTATACAACTTGTAGACAAGGCTATACAGAAAGGAAAACACAGGAAACCCTTTGACATACAAATTATGGAGCACAATTGTTAAGAGATACAGATTTCATTAAAATTAGTTTCTCTTTGTAATTAAAGATGCTAGGGCAAGTCTATGTCACAGACTTCCTTTAAAATATGAACATTTCAAACATCAGCATCTGAAATTAAAAATGATAGAACAAATATAATTTTTCCACTGGTAAAATTCTAAAAACCAAAAGCAACAATGATAGACAGATATAATAAAGACAACAAGTAGCAGGATTGGTATGGCCAAGATCAAGAGATGTTCAATTTTGTTTCCAAATCTGCAGACATAATTAAGCAGTCCTTGGGGTTTCTGGAGTTATAACTCACAAGGTGTGTAGTACTAGCAGCCATGCTCCTCTGGTATTTCTGCAGATGGACATGTTTCTCAGGATCTTGGCGCATGTTTGAAGTATAAAACAATATTTGAAAAATACACATTTTTGGTAAAAAAAACAAAAAAAACACCCTGAATTCTAAATCAAAATATACTATATTTTTATACAATATACATGTTTTTGTGTACACGTGGACACACGACACCTTTAATTCGATACATTTACATTATAATACTGAACCCAGAACCATCATTATAAACTATTGCTACTGTTCATTAGAAGTATTCTCAATATTAAAATCTTGATCTTTAGACAAAATTGTAATATTCAGAAGTTCAATTACAAGACATTTGTAGTAGTCACTACTGAAGTCCCTGCTTACGCAAAGATTTGGGGTTTAAGTTCTAATCATCTATGAAGAAGTATTTCTCCAGTGAAGTGTCTCCTTCAACATTCTTCCACTTTGAAGAAAAATGATTTTTAAGAGATGTCCAGCTTTCACCGAAGCAGTAAGGCCTTAGTACTGAACATAGTCAGACTGAAGGGACTGTATAGGTAAAAACAAAAGCTGGTATTAAGATTCAGTTAGAAGTACTTCAATTTCAACCATATGAACATTTTTTTAAAAAATGAAACCTTTGCTGCACAAACAAAAAAACAGCTTTAG
The DNA here is from genome assembly GCA_036250565.1 of Sibynophis collaris. Taxonomy (NCBI): domain Eukaryota; kingdom Metazoa; phylum Chordata; class Lepidosauria; order Squamata; family Sibynophiidae; genus Sibynophis; species Sibynophis collaris. Next base: position 339,107 of record JANHFK010002813.1, on the reverse strand, counting down.
AGGTTTTAACACACATATCTTCCGAATGTACTCTTCTCATACCATTAAAAAACACACATGAAGGGCCCAGAAGCTGTAAAACACTAACCTGAAGCTAACTCCAAGCCTCAGTTTAAAACTGTAGCTACAATATTACATTATTCTGCTTTCCATTCTTTTGTAAGGCCTTTTTCCCTTCCTATTAGAGGTAAGCCTGGAGCAGTGACGTAACCTTCTCTGTAGAGAGCAGAAACAACAGTAAGAGCTGAAGAGAAGGACATCTTGGCTCATAATCTTTTCATTAAGAAATGTATTTCTTAACAGAATTAACAGTTCCTATTAATTTTACCTCCAGATTTAGAAAGCAACTTACAACTATTGGGAAATATTGTCATAATGTTACACATCTTTTTCTGTGCTAGGAAAATTCAAATAAAGATATATGGAAAAGAACAGAATATTTGAGTCACCTTATAAAAATATTTTTTTAAGGTGATAGGACAATTCTTGTCTTTATTAATTAAGAACATTTTAGCTGCCTTTCAAGTGCTTTAAAACAAAGAGCACAGTCATAATTATCTCTAAAATTCACTTCTGTACAGAAAATCTGCTTATTGTATCTTAATTACATTCGTTTCGGCTTTAGCAGGGAAAGCATTCTTCAGTTTCATTTTGTTCAAATAGGATTCAAGCAGGAATACATTTTAAAAATTGATAACACATTTGAGAGAAGAAAGAGGAAGAAGAAATAAAAATGAATATATAGTTAATGTAAGCAATAAGAGGGACAGGCAGAAAATTAGCAGAGTTTAAAGCTTGCCATGAAATCTAATTTTTTAATAATTTGTGCTTCTTTCTGATAAAATCTGTAACAGATATTGGTTCAACCTGTACTTTCTCTGCAAAGAGAAAGTAAATTTCAGCTTACTTTTTTGTCTCTCTAATAGTAGTGTGACATGGAATCTATCTTTCTGTATTTTTCGGGTCAATCTACTTGATAATAACTTCCAGTAAAGACAACTGGACTTATTTCCAGTTAAAGAAGCTGGAAGAAACTCCTTCCCTCATATACCAGCAAATGATAGATTTCACTAGATTGCCTAGGTGACCTTACAAAGCCAGCCCATATGCAAAAAAATCACACAGATTAGTACAGTTGTATAACAAAATTAGCTTAATGAAGTAAAATTTCAATTGTGAATACTCAAGTGTATTTCATCAGTGTTGCCTAATTATTTAAGCTGAGAAGACACACTCATTAGTCAGAAGGAAATTTTTGAATTAAGTTTTGAGAAATAAATCCAGTAATATCAAGCTCATAGGGCTGGATTAAAAATGCATGTCCTGTATATTTAGCAATATTAGAAAACATCCTTGTGTGAACACAATATGTCTACCTATTTTATACAGGTCAGCAAGATTTTAAAAATCAGAAAAAAAAACACGGATAATAGGGAATATACTTCCTGGCAGGGTTTCCAGTCTACTTTTTTGGGGGTTTTTTTCCATCCATGTGAAAGAAATGTCAATTATTACATACCTATTATCTACATTTATTATTCATATCCCCACATTCTATTCCCATGAGGCTGCTAAAGCTTTCTCTTTAAGTATGTCACATATATTACCATTCTTTTTTTATTTTTAAGATAAAACTTTTATGGATAACTTTTTGTGAGTGAGTTTAGAAGTATGAGGAAAAGTACCTATTCTCAGGATTATAACCTGAGAAAGCAGCACCATATCACATATAAATATGTACATGTATGTATACTGAGCAACTAAGGAGTACTTCAAATATCAATTTTATTGCATCATTCCTTGTCTAATCATTGTTCTGCTATGATTGAATGTTCTGTTCTATTTTGTTCCTATTATGAAATATAAAAGGCTGCCCTTATCTTCTTCAGAGCAGTAACAGCAATAATAATAATAATAATAATAATAATAATATATATATATTTTCAAAAATATTTTTATGGAATTCAAGTTTTACTTTGATGAAGAGAATGAAGGGTTGATGGACTCCAAATTTGCTTGTGACTTTTTGTAACAACTCTTTTTTAATTGAATCAATACTGGTATTTTCAAACGCAGACAAAATCGGCACTTATGGTTAAAGTCACTCTTTTCAATTTTCCTGCTAATATTTATAAACCTAAATCTGGTTTTCTAGTACAACTACACAATGTCAGGTATGCATTTTAATTTATATAAAGTGACATGTCTCTGTTTATTATCTATGTATGCCATGTTGCATTTATTAAAACAAAATATTATATATTTTGATATTTCCAGCTATATAAATATATCACTTCTCAGCAAACGCAGCAGCAAATGTACCATTTATGGCCAGCATCTATGTCTTTCAATGTCCTTTTGCTCAGGAAAGCAAGTAAAGATCATTTCAGTCAACAGATATTCTCTGACACTTCTCCTCAAATCCATGATGGATTTATACAATCCCATTTCTTACTGGCAGCTACTTAGAGTAAGAGAGTGGATGGAACTTAATGACATTGAAGAATAAAGTTACCATCATCCTTTAGAGTAGAAACAAATATCTAATTCTCTGAAACTATGAATTCTGTGACGTGTTTTTGGGTAGACAAATATTGGTCTGATCCACTTCAGTTTCACAAGGAACCACTGCAATGTGTCATCTCTTATATTTATGTTTGAATATATTTTCTCTTTATATTGCTCTAACTTTTCAAACATTCGGGATGTTTCTTGGATTTCTCTGACTGTGTAATATTCTAACAACTGTTATGTTGTTTTGAAGGACTTTCTATTTTTTAACATGCTCTTATCTCCCGAAAACAATTGACATTTTACTACTAGTACTTCTGCAGTACTATGCTGCAGAAATGTATTATCAAAACGATCCGAATGGTACCTTCCATATCTTTTAAGCTCTCTGAGCAGAAAAGTATAAATAAGGACAAAACTGGTCATATGGTGCCTCCTGGTGGTCAAGGCAACTGAGAACACCACATAGGATACACACTGTGTAAAAGTAGACAAATTCCTCCTTCCTCTAAGAGAGGTTAAAATCCCATACTTGGGGTCATGACATAATGTAACATCTATATTGCTCTGCCCTAAGAGCTTAAGGGTAGATAGATTATATGTATACCATTCGGATAGCTTCTGAGTATTCATTCCTATAACCACTTATAGCTGGATAACCCTGGATAGCTCCTAAAGCTAAAACAATGCATGAGATCATCTGACGGGCAAAGATCCACAAGTTCAATTCCCAGCAGAGGATTTGAACCCCAAAGAATAAACATCTGGCTACCCACGTCTGAAGTGTCCCAGTAAGGATGACAACGATCATGTGGTGCTTTCTGGTAGTCAATGTAAGTAACTATAAAAATAAGTTCTCAGGTGTGGAACATATACTTGTTTTTTTATTGTTGTTTTTAA